>CM049802.1:15097990-15190234 GCA_027422405.1 Ptychobarbus kaznakovi | reverse complement strand
GGGGTGGAAAGCACTAGCTGAGTCCTCTCTGAAACACAGTGACATCCATTTGCCTACTACTACCTGATATTGTGTACGATATAAAGGGGCTGCTGACAGTGCAGTGTGCATCCGCTACTACAGAAACTGCTTTTTGATATTTACTATTTTAGTGCTTTTTTCAGACCCACGCAGCGGGGGCCTCTCTCCCACAGCCGCATCTTTTTCTATGTTGAGGGACATGAGAGAACCAGCGCAACATGAAAATACACCAGAAGAAAAACACACTGACGACGTCTGTATCTGTGTCAGCATCCCTCCGGTCAGGCCTCAAACCGAGCGCGGGTACTTGTTTGTTTACACGAGTCTGCGCGAAAAAGCACGGATGCTTGGGAAAACATGCCGTAATGTCTTCTGCCCACCTGAAGATTGACATTTATGGTGTTTATGAGTCATAATTTCAATGTGTAGCACATTACGTATTAGAGTTAGCAATTCCACTCTGTCGCTTCTCTGTGATGTGGCGGCTTTATGAAGATGGATTCAAATGGATGGATTGTAGGGGGTGGGTCGGTTTGATAGAGCTATCTGCTGAAGAGCAGCTGAACGCACCGGCTTTATGAGAGCTTACCCCCCTCCTTCCCGAAGCTCTCGGCACACAGGCCCCCGATGATAAACGAAGAAGCCGCCACGCAAATGTCAACAGTAAACCAGAGACGGAGTTGTCAGACTTAGCCAAATAAAAAGAGGAGGGATAGAGAGACATTAACCTGCTGTTTACAGGAAGAAGGGCTTGTCCAGACAATGCTAATGCACCTTGAAGTCATACATCAAAATTCTCAACATGACACATGCTGTCGACGCCTCTCCAGGAGACCACAAAAAAATGGCAAGGGGCAAAGGTGCATATCAGAGGGATTCGTAAACATGCCCCCTAAGGAGATAATGTTTCATTATTGCATCTAGTGAAGGTAGTTTCTCTGTGCCAGCCCACTGGTTATGATCAGTATCACAACAGCAAGATAATTAGATCTTCTATCATCCATCTACATACTCATCATGCCTTGAGAGGGAATCTGGCATATTAGCATATATCCAGCACAGAAATATGAACCGATTACCATCTGCCCCATTGCTTTCAGCGAGTCAGAGGTCTGCTAGCATGCTCACACATAAATCAGGCTAGAACCTTAACATCCAAATGACAACATGTTACATTAGATGAGACTAAAGGTGAAGTGTGTAATTTATGCAGAATTAGCGGCACCGAACAGAATAATAAAAAAAAACATTTAAAAAAGTCATGAATTTTCAGTCTGATTTTCAATTTGTATGCTAGTACGTGCAAGCTGGTGGAAAACAGTCACTTTGGTCTTAAGCGCATCATCCAACACACAATACAAAGTGTTTTGTGAAAAAGTATTTGTCTTAATTTAAAAAAGATGTGCACATTAAATTGATTTTTTTTTGCCCTTATTGGGGAATTATATATTGTTTGGTTATTTATACATTAAATTATTTATACAATAATTTTATTTACATTTTCTCCTCCTTTGTCCTCCTCTCCCCCTCCTTCATCAACTCTAACAGCTGACGACTTTGGCACATTCTTCATTTAATAAAATTTACAAACCTCTCTGCACAATTTTCAACACCACAATCTGTCAAACACATCTTACCAGCAAACATAAACTCGTTTTCACATACTTCTCTCCACTCTCTGAGGCAGAAGTCTCTAAACTCATCCTTTCCAGTCATCCTACTACTTGTCCGCTTGATCTATCCATCTCATCTCCTCAAGCTATTTTCCTGCAGTTGTTTTCCGCAGTCACTCACATCGGTAACATATCCCTTCACACTGGAATTTTTCCATCAGCATTTAAACAGGCTCGTATAACCCCACTTCTTAAGAAACCCACTCTTTAACCACTCTTTTAGGGAAACTATAGACCGGTTTCTCTTCTACTTTCATTGCAAAAACACTTGAACGAGTTGTGTTCAACCAAGTCACTGCCTTTCTCACACAGAACAACCTCCTGGACAGTAACCAATCTGGCTTCAGAAGTGGACATTTCCACCGAAACTGCTTGCTCTCAGTTGTTGAAGATCTAAGTCTTGCAAGAACGGCTTCCAAGTCTTCATTACTTATATTGCTGATCTGTCTGCTGCTTTTGATACGGTCAACCACCAGATCCTCCTGACAACCCTATTGAGAAAGGCATCTCAGGAACCGCACTCCAGTGGTTTGACTCTTACCTCTCGATAGGTCCTTCAAGTATCTTGGAGAGGTGAGGTATTCCAAGTCGCAACATCTAGCTACAGGGGTGCACAGGGCTCAGTTTTGGACCACTTCTCTTTTCTGTCTACATGGACTTCACTAGGTTTCTGTCATTCATAAACATGGCTTTTCATATCACTGCTAGCGCTGATGACACCAACTCTACCTCTCATTCCATCACTGATGATAGCTGCTCGCATCTCAGCATGTCTAGAGCGCCATTTCTAGCTGATGAAGGACCATCACCTCAACTAAAACCTAGCTAAGACAGAACTGCTTGTTGTTTCAGCAAACCCATCGTTTCATCACAATTTCACCTTCCCATTAGGCTCATCAACCATAGCTCCTTCAAAACCAGCCAGAAACCTTGGAGTTGTGATTGATGATCAAGCTGAATTTCACAGACACATTACTAAAACTGCCCGGTCCTGTAGATTTGCATTATATAATATTAAGAAGATCGGCCCTTTCTCTCGGATCAAGCAACACAACTCCTTGTTCAGGCTCTTGTTCTGTCCAGACTGGACATGGCAAATGCTCTCTCCTGACAGGTCTTCCAGCCCAGTTCCATCAAACTCTACAATTAATCCAAAACGCTGCTGCAAGATTAATCTTTAATGAGCCGAAAGAACGCACTCACAATCTGTTCATCAAGTTGCACTGGCTAACAATAGCTGCTCGCATTAAATTCAAGTCATTAATGTTTGCTAAGAACCCCTCTGGCTCTGCACCCCTTTACCTAAATTGATTACTTCAGACTTTATTGTGCCTCTAGAAGCTTGCGTTCTGCAAGTGAACGCAGCATTACTGTACCATCCAAAGGGCACAAAATCCTTTCACGGACTTTGTCATTAACTGTTCCCATCTGGTGGAATGACCTCGCTAACTCAATCCGAGCAGCTGAATCCTTACCCATCTTCAAGAAACGGCTAATAACAACATCTCTTCCATCTTTATTTGACTCTAACTTTAGCACTCTCTTATTCTAAATTTATTTATCTACTGTCTTCATTTTTATACACAAAAAAAAAAAAACACAAATTGACCCTCTATCAATTGCATATTTATTCTCTAAACTGCCTAAAAAAAAAGCTTTCTTGTTAAAAGTAAACACTATGTTTAATTGTTTTCTATATTTTACATACTAGTTTTCAAAAAAAATAAAAATCCTTTCCTACGTGTACTGCGTTAGGCTAACTAGGATTTTGTAATGGCACTTGCATGTTTATTGCTTTTTGTTGGTTTTGATTGCTTCTAAAATGTCCTCATTTGTTAAAAAATAAGTCGCTTTGGGATAAAAGCGTCTGCTAAAATGACTAAATAAATACAATAATAAAAAATTAAGTGATTATTTATCAATATTCCATAACATTGTTGTCGTTATTATCAGTGATGGGAATAACGGCGTTATAAATAAACGGCGTTACTAACGGCATTACTTTATTCAGTAACGAGTAATCAAACTAATTACGGTTTCCCCCGTTACAACGCCGTTACCGTTACTGACAATAAAATGCGGCGTTACTATAATTACGGTCACTGAAGTGGTTTTCATCCGAAAATTATGGTCTCTCTCAGCCATAGGACTTGCACTGTTTTTTTCTCTGGTGTGTGTGTTCGGGGGTGGAGCGGGACACATAACCGCTGATGATTGGTGTGTCTGTGAACGTGGTGTGTCTGAGAACATGATGATTGGCTTACGTAGAGTACATTTCTATCGTTTGCCAACCAGAGGCAGATAGTAGTGTAGTGCGGGTGTTCACACACACAAGCACATGCACAGTTGCATACACCAACGACCAGTCCAGGAGTCAGCATGATGGCAAGTCCAACGATTTCAAAGGTAGCTTTTGCAAACTGGAAGTATAAGCACTAGGCTACTTTTCACTCGTTGAGGTGAAAGGCAAGAATGTTTACGTAATGTGCAACTTATGCCCAGGAAGAAAGAGTCTCTCCGCATCGGTGGCAAGTAATTCTAATCTAAAGAAGCACCTCACATCGTCACATGCCACCACAAAAATAGTGGCTAAGAACACAGGTGATAACGGAGCCAACGGATCCAAAGGAAGAGACGGAGCCATGTCATCAAAGCAACTAAAACTAGATTGATACATTGTTCAGTATTATATTGAGAGCACTTCTTGTTAAACTGTTTACTTTTGTGAGGAAGAAAATACTTCAAGTAAGCTACAGTATGTCTGCCAGTTGTGAAGTTGTGTGACAGTTTTATAATTTTAATTTGCACTACAAAGAGTGTATGTATATTTATTATTAGTAGGCCTATTTATTTATTTTTGGTATATTCCTTAAGAAGCATAATTTATATTTAGACTTATTTGTTGGCCAGTTGTGGTCTGTGCAATAAATATTAAAAGTTCTAAACCATCTATATGTTTTATTGTTCCACTATAGCAATGATAATATTTACAAAAATATATTGAATTTGATAGGTGTCTCTCACATTGTCCCACAGCAACATTAAAATAGTGTAGATTAGCTTACAATATTTTATAATCTGTTCTATTTAGTGTCCATTTCATTAATTTAACATATTTAATATTGGGAGCATCCAAGTTATTTGACATATTTTAATTTATTTTTAAAAGTAACGCAATAGTTACTTTCCCTGGTAATTAGTTACTTTTATAATGATGTAACTCAATTACTATTTGTGAGAAGTAACTAGTAACTATAACTAATTACATTTTTAAAGTAACGTGCCCAATACTGGTTATTATTATCATTATTATTATTATTAACAGTACTTCTCGTGCTGTAAATCTACATAACATATAACTATATTATTATTTCACTGTAAAATATTCAATATCATTATTATTATTACTACTACTAGTATTACTATTATTATTTATTAACAGTATAATTACAATAATAGCTTATTTATTTATTTTTACAAATTAAATCAACAGAAATCTCACTATAATACCATTAAATGGTAAAATATTTAAAATATTCCATAACAATGTTATTATTATTATTATTATTACTATATAATTAATAATTAACACTTACAATACTATTAATTTATTTATTTGTTTGTGTTTGGCTTGTAAATGTTAAATATTAGAGCTTTTAATTTGGTGGGAAACCACAGGGAAACTTCTCTTTTAAATGAATAGATTATAAACCATTTTTTATTAAAAACTTAGGTCTATATTGACTAAAGGTTCACCCAAAAAAATTACAATTCTGTCATCATTCACTCACAAGATATATATATATATATATATATATATTTATATATATATATATATATATATAATTATATATAATATATGATAGATATATAAATAGAGAAATTGAGCTAACTTTCATTGTATAGACAAAAACAGTTGAAACTAGTCTGGGGATAAAAGACACAACATTTTGGTACGTCTTTCAATTATGCAGTCTTCAGATGTGAAAAAAACAGACATGGGATAAATAAAATAAAACAAAACATACAAATATAAAAGAGTTTGTATCTATAGTACAGCACTTGGTGATCATTTTTGAAGGAGTTTGTAACATGATACTGTTGAATCCAAAAGTGCTAAGGCTTGTGCTATCGTCTATTATACACTTTCATCAAAGAATGAAGGCTTGAGTTGTGGGGATAGAAGATATACTGGTATACCCTGTGGGTATTAGTGTGGAGAGGCACAAGAGATCATAATCGCTCTTCACAGAGCTTATTCTTTGGTGTGTATGCATGATATATCATTGGCTTCTTTCTCCTACTCAGTGTTTTCTGTCTTCATTCGGCATCATTGATTTATATTTTTTATGTTACATCTCGTACTCTGAGGAAAGTCAGAACGAGCTGAAGTGAATCAACTGTGATACATATTAAAGTGATCAATCACCAGACCATATGGATCCGCTGTGTGTGAGTCTGCGTATGAGACAAATTAAAGACTGAGACCGGGAAAGAGCACAGAGTGACAGAAAGAAAGAAACCTCTAGATGACATGAGCTGAGTGAGTGATCCGATGGTGGTGACATAAGATGAGCGCATGACTTAAAGCAGGACAAGTGCCATTCAAAAGTGAAGACCCTTATAACAAATCAAATACAATATACATCCAGCTGAGACACACTGCAGGTGCAAGATGACTCAAAATAACCCAGACAGCAACATAGTGTTGGCCCACATCTGGCCCGTGTGAAATCCATGTGGGCCAGATGTGGGCCGGATCTGGCTCAACACTGCTTGCTGTCTGGGAAGTGTCTACAGATAACTGAGATGAGTTAGTTTAGTGGAAGCTTTAAGATAATCTAGGAAGATAAAAAAGCATTATAAATATGTATACAATCTATGTTTAAATATGTACGCCTTGGCTTTTACATAATAAAAAATGCATAATGTACCACCACAACCATTTACTGCAGGTATCTACATCTCTGACAAAATCATCGTACTAAAGTCGCAAATTGGGTCACTATAATGCTTTTGGCAAACTCCAGGCATGCTTTTACAAGGCTCTTTTTTGATCTTCTGTTATAGCACCCCATACAGTGCAGTGTTATACAAAGCTCTTGATATGTTTGACTCAACTCCACTGGCTTCCTTTAAAAATGTAAAAAACTTTAAAAACTTTATATGCAACCCCTTTTAATGGTTTTATTATTTATTATAACATCTGTCCTTCATATTCACAAACCGAAGAATAAGCCCTTAATCTTAATCATGGAAACTGGATCAAGAATATTCTGGAGATGTTCAATAACTCACAAGCAGAAGCCAATTGTGAAGCATTTATGTCCTCGTTAGGGCTTTTTTGTCATGCAACACAACTGAATATGTATGCAGACAGCATATTTCCTTTTCAGTGTCACATTGTGCAGTGTTGGAGTGCTGTGAACAATGTATATTTATGTATGTATGTATGTATTTATTGACTGATATAGAAACTGTAGTCTGAATATTCAAAATATCAAGAATAATTGTATTAATTTTGAGGGGTTTGTTTTATTGGAACTGATTTACAGTGTTTTTTTTTATTTGTTTTTTGGTAATGTTGATACTGCCTATCAGTACAACAACAAAAAATCAATACAAATTGATTTAAATAAATGTAAATTTAATGTAAATAAAAAATACAGACAGATTAAGGTGACAAATACATATTTATATGATGCATACAGAAATGCTTTAATATAGCTATAGTATGTAGCGATAAAAAAATAAAACACCACTCTTCCCACAGACAATATAAAGGGTATGCGAGCACAGAGCCTTAAAACATGGTCTAGATGTTCTTTTCACCATCTCTATTTTCAAAAAAACACTCATATCTTAAAAGTGTAGATATTACATATGAAAATTTGGTTTCACTTAGCAAAATAATTAAAATGCCTAAACTGACATAAACCTTAAACAGAGATTTATGCACTAAGCAACTTTATCAAACTTTTTTCCCAAAAAATTCAAAGCATTTTCTGGGAGGCAGCTGCCGGTGGTGAATAAAACGACTAATTTAACACTGCAACTGAGTCTCTTTTCCACTAAAAGTGTTGCATTCATAGAAATGCAACCTTTTAAGTGTTTTAAAAAGCTGTGAATCTTCTACATACATTGATCTTACATTAGCTACATTTGATGAAACGGCTAGAACAACAGCGGTGATACTTATTCCCTGTATGTAAGTCAAAGTGTTTAGCCTAGATGTTTGGGTACAAAACTGCCTCTGACACAGTCCAAGCTAAATCCCTCAGCAAACAGCAGCAAATAATCACCCACTCATCTGACCTATTTGTTGGTTTATGGGCTGAATATTCAGCTATGTAGTTTCCAGTGGAAACTGCTGCAATCTGAAAAAAGATTGTCAGTTAATTAGGCCAAGATAAAAAAAAAACAGTGCCACTGTTGTTAATGTTCCCTCATTAATTCCACAGCCTCTCGAAAGACCGCAGACTACAATACAAGAGAGGTGGAAGCAGACAAACCAAACAGCCCCCAAAATGAGTATTTTTACAGAAGTTTTAACCTGTTGTGATCTACTTTTCAGCTGGAAGCCACGCTGACAGCATTAACAAAGGACATGGATTGCACAGCTGGGTTCTACCCCAAAAAAAGAAAAGGATTGCTGGCACAGATCCTTTTAGCAAAGCATTATTGCATCTCCAAAAAGCCCTGCATGTGTGTGTATGGAAAAAAAAGTGAAAGAGAGAGGGTGCTTCCACATAAATGTGCACTGATCTACGGAGTACGTCTTTAATCAGACACAGACGAGAACCAAAAAAACAAAAAAGCTTCTCTAATAGCAATGAAGTTCTCCATGCATGACTAATGGTTAAGAGAAGCCATCCCTCTGGAGCTCATCAGCTCAGTGTTTGTACTCCCACATCCTCCCATCACGGTTAATGATGGATATCTCCAGCCCCTCCAGACTTCATGCTTATAGTGGTACCGATATAACAAGCTCCATCCTTAAACTCTCAATGTAGTAGAGGGAGACAGAAGCAGCTGGTTTGATGTCGCACTGCTAATACCAAAGGGAATCAGAAGAGGTGAAACTAGCTAGCAATGTATGAATATGGATCCGTCTGGGTCAACCCAGCCAGACGGTTGCTGCCCAGTCCATGTGAGAGTCCCTAAATGGATTAAGAATGAATTTGTCCTGGAATTTGACATTGCTTGGCACTGAGCAAGATTTAATATGCCGAGAAAAAGATTGCAGATAAAGATATACTGTACTATAAAGCTCTTTATTTAAACACAAAATTCAAGGGCATGATGCTTTATGTCTGGAGGAAAGCAAAGTAATTATACAAAAAAAGGAATACTAGATGTGGGGGGTTTCTGAAGTCTTCCCCTGGTGGTCTAGTGGTTGGGATTCTGTGCATTTTCTCTATTAAAGACCTGGGTTCAATTCTGAAAATGTTTTGGGTGAAATGGTGTATAGATTCTCACTCTGAAAAATGGCTTCTTAATGAGTTTAATCTTTTTAGACTTGTTGTTCAGTAAAAATGCATTTAAAATATACACAATTAGATATTTATTACTCCTAACTTAAATCAAGTGGAGTAAAAACTAAGTGACAGTGGACTATGACCAAACAACCCTGTATTAAAGATATGGTAGCACATTATTTTACAGTCATGTTCCTCATATACATACTATGTACTCATTATAGTTGTAAATACAATAACTAGGTAATAGCTTTAGGTACTAACCCTGAACCTACCCCTAAACCTAACCCTATTCCATGTAGTTCCTTTATATTAACATTACTTTCTTAGGTAATTATACTAAGTACTATATATATAATAAGGTGCAACCACTCAAAATGTATACCTATAAGTACATATCACTGCAGTTTCCAAAATAAATGAACACTAGAGGCAGTACAACTCTGACACCTTTTATCCTTTTTCACACAAATTTACAGATTTTTGATTAATAAAGCGTAATTTCCGCACAATTACTTGAAGAATACCATGTTATGACTTCAAAACAATAATAACGTGCTGGGATATTTGAAAACTGATGCTTTTTAACGTTATCATCGCACATATCCAGGTTCGTATCTATGTGTTTTCATAAATGGTAGGTTTGTTCGGTAGCTCACGGAGCACGGAAATGTACTTGAGAGGTGAGGAGTTTCGGTTCGAATCCCGTGTAACTACGGTTCGACAAAGCAGTTCAAATGTGCATATAAGGAAGTTCAAATAGCATGGTTGCATCAACAAATACGTTTGTATATCAGTTTTGCATTTGTCAACACTATCGGGTAAGTTTAGGGTTGGGTTAGGTGTAGGGCATATTTCCAACATGATAGAGCATTCATTTTTAGCAACGGTCCCAGATATTTGAATTCTGAACCGCCGCAATACATTCCTGAAGCAACTTAATAAAAACACAGAAATACGTACCTATATCAACATAATAAAATGTGCAAGGGTTCACGTATTGAACCTGTGTTTTAGCGCCACTAAGTATTTCTCTTTAAAACTATGGCGAAACGTGCAGTAAGGTACGTAAAAATGGTCTCGCTAAAAAGTACCTCCAGGTGCGTTTATGCCATGTGACCACGTTGTCAATATTATAGTAATTTAGTACCATTTGACTCTTATTTATATTTTACAGCATTAGATGTGGTACTTGTTTTAGTTTTTTGGGGGGAGGGGGATTTGGCATGTACTGTACCTGATATATATCCAAAGGAATCAATATTGAACTGAATCGCACCAAAAGCTTGTGAGTCAGAAATGAATCAAAACGTGAAATTTGTGTCCAAATCCAGCCCTATTACTTGGATCATATCAAGACAAGTGACTTAAAATTAACTAGAAGCCCTAATTAAAGCTTCAATTTTTTTCTAATTAAAAAACATAATCCACTTAAGTCTTTTATTTATCCTATTGAAGTCATGGTAAGGTATAGGCTGCATCTGTGACCCTTTAAATAATTTTTGGGTCATGACCCACCAGTTGAGAGCAACTGCAGTAATGAAATGGGTCTCAATGTATCATGAACAAATTTGAAACCATCAATGCTTTAAAAAAACCTCCAGGTTAACTTGTCATTCTAAATTGCCTCAGAAAGCTGCCAGTACACCATGACCTCAAGGGTTTTCTCTAGTAGGTCAGCTGTGTATTAATCAGTTATGTGAGTATATAAGTGACTACATAAGCGTGCGACACAAACATTATGTCAGTTGTCACTTCAGGCCGAGACGACGAATGACACTCCGCCCCCAAGCTCCAGCTACTGTCAGCACACTTGACTTTTGCCAAAGCCAATGGAAGAGCTATAACAAGCATGATGACATGTTTGTTTCATTTAATGCAACGTCCAATATCCATGAAAGATGAAGGGGAGCTGCTGCTCCAGCACATGGAGATACAGTAACTTTTTCCATTTGTTCTCCTGCCAGGGCGGACCAGTTCTGAAAGCTCAATTTTCTGCCATCCCAACTTCTTCAAAGAATAAAAAAAAGACGAAATAACGTTTAAATAAAGCTTTAAAAAAGGTAACAGGCGATACAGTGGACCTGTATAAGCTTCCTCTTCCCCTCCATCACATTTATTCCAGCACCAAGATAAGAGTGGATTAGAGATCAAAAGTTCCCAGAAAGGAGCCACAAAATGGCTCCAGATCCTCGCTTTCTCAAGCAGGACACTGAAAGGTGCAAGACAGGAATTGGGTGGTTTGTAGTTGAAATATCACTTTCAAATTGTCTTTTTTTCTGTACTCAATGCCAAAATAATTTCCTACACTGAGGCCATTTGACACGTTAAAGAACTAGGGTCCATCAGATGCTATAACAACCCTTAGTTTTACTCCCTGATGTTAAAATACTGTCCTCTCTTTGTTTAATGAGTTGAAACAACTGTAAATGACCAAAGACTTCCCCTCTAACTCACTCAGACATTTCTGTAACACTTTCTTTTTTGGTGGAGTGGTCTAATATAACAACGTTTGGCTCAACCGAGGGTGTACATTTTGTGGCGGTAATACCTGTAATAAGTGGTTTAGCAGGTAACTACTTTGTCCTAACAAAGGAAGATGGTGTGGTTTGGAAGCCTGTTTGAAATACCGCTTTTAGTGCCGCTGGTGCGAATAAATGGAAAACCTCACCATTAAACCATTTAAACCCAGCGGTTACAATTTGCGACCAACATTTAAGGTTGAAAGGGTCAAAAAGGAGAAAGTTAAGGTGGTCTTGATAATACCGTTTACGACACGAGCCATTTTTACAATAGTTACATGACTAGAGCTTTTTATTCCCGTTTACCCCTCTGGAAAATTATATCTGTAAAAGCTCAAAAAAGCTTGTAAAATTCAGACACAACTAAAACATTTGGCATATACACTACCATTCAAATGTTTGGCGTTAGTAAGATTGTAGATATTTTTGAAATAAGTCTCTGTTCACTAAGGCATTTATTTGCTCAAATATACTGTAAAAACAGGGATATTGCGAAATAGTTTTACATTTTAAAACAATTTTCTATTTTAATATACTTTAAAAAAGCTATTTATTTCTGCGATGGCAAATCATTTTGGCAGCCAGAAATCATAACATGATGATTTGGTGTTCAAGAGCAGCATTAATTTGACAGAGATTTTGTACAATAAATATATTTACGGTCACTTTTGATCAATTTAAATTTTTCCTTGATTAACAAAAGTATTCATTTCTTAATAATATGTTTCTTAAAACCCTAAATAAAAAGAGACCCCAACCTTTGAAAAGTAGTGTATAGTATGTCTACGTGGTCACAACACGAAGCCTATCATTTTTTAATAAGCAACTGATTATGTCCCATTATAAGCTGCTATTTAAGCTGGTGTGTGGTGGGCGTTCAGGCGCAATATGGCTGCCGTCGCATCATCCAGGTGGATGCTGCAAATTGGTTGTGGATGAGGAGATACCCCCCTTACTATGTAAAGTGCTTTGAGTGTCTAGAAAAGCGCTGTATAAATGTAACACTATTATTATTATTATTTTTTAATAAGCAACTGATTATGTCCCATTATAAAACTGCAGATTTTAAGATAAACTTTTCAAGTAAATCTTTATATACAATTGGCTGACAATCCTGTCACATTTTATTGTTTGCAACATCCTGTTGTTTTATAATGAGCAACTGCTATTTTTCCCCACCAGTTACAAGTGTAGAATAATAGTAAAATAATTTGTAACTTCTTAAAATTGTGCATATACAGTTTGCTTCATTATACAATCCAAGGAGTAAAATACATGTGCTCATTTAGCTGGGAATTTAAAAAACAATATACTGTTATAGTGAGCAATTATCCAGGTAACAAACATACAGTAAGAGGACATCCTACTCTGTGTGTGTGTGTGTGTGTGTGTGTGTGGGGGGGGGGGGGTCTCAGAATCATACCACTGCATATGTAGCTCACATCCACTATTAACTCTGCTTTAGCTTGGAGCCTGTAGCCCTATTTCTGTAACTAATATTCCTGTTCTCGTCCATATCTCTTGCTTTCCTACTTTCTCATTCCTTTGAAGTAGGAGCCCACTGCAAAGGGCCGGTCTAATCGGCTTTACGGGTCACTGCAGTCAGCAGGGGTGGAGGGTTGGGTTGGTGGGATTTGGACGATAGGTGAGGACAAGTTCACTTAAAAGGCCAATTTCTGGGCCAAAGGGCTGCTATTACGGAGTTCAGCATTTACAAGCTTCAGCTTGACATCCAAGACTCCTCCAGTTATCTGTACCGATGTGACAGAGCACTAAATTACCTACACGTATATCCTGAGAGGACAGACTGGGAAAAGGCACAACTATAAAGTTTAAAACTATCAATGCAGTAGTTCAATGTGGAGTTCAAAGACAAAGAGGTGAAAGCAAAGCATTTTTGGGAGGGCAGAGGTGGCAGGTAGGCATGGGCATAAAAAGACGAAGAGATGTCGAAGGCTGAGAGGTGAATACTTTAAAACTATTTGGCACGAGTCCCATCCTACTTTCTTGGCCTCGGGCCTGGCTATCTGAACAGTCTGAAAAAGAGCCAGAATAATACTCTAGTCTAGCACCAGCAGCCATTTATCATTCGCATTTATAGACTTGCTATTTATAGTGTGCCTCTGAAAAAAAAAAGTATTACCTCCAATAAAATATGTAACAAAAATGAATTCTGGCCAAACAGAGATAATGCAAATTTATATATAAAAACTTTTATGGCAAACTCAGCACATGCACTAGTTCAGAAATGATAAAATCCCTTTTTTGGGATATACATACAATACTAGTTCACAAAGATACAATACTGGTGCTATATATAGTGTTTTTTTATAACTTTATTTTCCTAATTTGACCTTATAAAAAAAAAAATAATCCTCAAAATACAAAAGATAAGCCAACAATATAAATTACCAGGTAGAATTGAATGCATTTTAGTCATGTTTCAAACTTTAACAGTCTTTTCGACGCAGAGTGGGCATTATTAAAACTTTCCCCCTTGCTTTCATTTCTCCAAGTAAGACATTTCATACAATTATTTTGGATATACATATCCCTGCAATTTCCTTTCACTAAACAGAAAACAACACAATGCATCAGTTCAAAGCGACCAACCCACTATTTCAAGACTTCAAACATACATTTACATACAATACAGTTCTTCCTCCACTTCACTTCACATTAGCTTGCTGAGCACAAGCTTCAGATGGAAAACATTCACTGTCATCTTCAAGCATGGCTGTGAAAGCATCCAAAATGAAAAGAAAAGGTATTAATAACTGAAAAATAAAGGCCAGTGAGCTGAATGAAAGCCTCTGAATCTCAATAGGCAGATACCAATGTAATTATCTGAGGGAAAAACACAAAGGAGTCAGACCACATTTTTGATTATTGCCATGCTCTTGACATTGAGAAAGAGAAAATGAAAAGTAAGGGAATAAAAGAGCCGACTGCTGCTGTAGCATATAATTGTTTCCCATGCTTCAGGAAGAAAGGATTGATATGCATTGATGTGACACATTGGTTACTGATCACCACAAAAACTGCTGCTCATGTACACAAACATCACATCATATGAGTCAAGGACATCTTTACATGCTGTTTTCACCACTTGAACTTTTAACACAAAAGGTGATCTCTGCATCTCTATTGCCATTGTAGCTACAGAAATATAAGTCTTCTCATGTGGTTCTACAGTATCAGGAATCCAGAGGATGTATGTTTAGATGTCTACTCCCATGTCTATAATATGAATTAGACAACCTGATGCAGATATAGTAGACAGATCTGATTTAATCTAAATGGGATGCCAATATCCAAGCTTGACTCTATCCACATTGCCTTGATATTTACCTCTTGCTCCCTGGCCAAGCATTGTGTTGTAATCCTGCGCTACTCACTGCGAACAGGAAGCTAATAATGGCCAAATCAGGCTACTGATGTGCAGCAGATAGCACATCGCTCTCATTCCATTCTGTCTCCCTAAGACTGTGTTAATCCCATTTTTAATTTTCCTCTCCCCCAATTTCCTAATCACATCATATAATTAAAAATGCATGAGGCATCCAACCCCCATCAACAGGAGAGGAAGGGAAGACACCCGAAACAAGCAAGATAAAACTAATGGGGAATAATCTCTCGCTATTTTTTGTCCAAAAGTTTAGTTTACTATTTACTTATATATATATATATATATTTTTTTTTTACTGCCGCTGCTGTCACTTAATACACAGATCTAATACACATATGCAATTTATTTTCCAGCTGTTTACCTTCACAGACAAATGTTTTTTTTTTTACAAAAAAGTGTGTATTTGACTGTTTAAAGGGATACTCCACCCTAAAATGAAAACTTTGTCATTACTCACTTACCCCCAAGTCACAAGCAGCGTACACTCTTCTGTGTCAACCGCACCACTAGGTCTACGTTTAGATACATCTTCTACGTTTGTTTACACTTTGATTTGAATGAAAACAGTGTATCCGGTATGACACAGAAGAGCATATGCTGTTTGCGTCTAGCGGATATGCTACAAAATGGCGCTACGCTGAACCAGAGGAGACAAATTGTTGAATAAAGTTGTTGTTTTGTTTTCTTTGCACAGAAAAAGGGTTCTCGTTGCTTCATTAAATTCAGATTGAACCACTGATGGCAGATAGACTATTCTGACAATGCTTTTCATACTTGTCTGAGCCTCGACAGTGTTATTTACTTGGCAGTCAATGGCTCAGTCACAAACCTCCCGGTTTTAATCCAAAATATCTTAAATTGTCTTCCAAAGATGAACGAAGCTTTTACGGGTTTGGAACGACATGGGGGTATGTGATTAATGACAAAATTTTAATTTTGGGGTGGAGTAACGCTTTAAGAGCAATAAGACAACTTAGTTGTGTGTAAGATAACTTAGTTGTGTGCTCACATGCCGTGTGACAGCCCAACATGAAAATGCTTATTTTGAGTATGTCTCTTTAAATGCAAATGAAAATAAAAGCTGTGTGTATGCTTTGGATGTGTTCCCTCAGAAAACCAAATATCAGAAGTTTAAACTGATATGGCTTTAAAACACATGATTCCAGTGCGATAGACATGATAATCATGTCTCAAAACCAAACGTTTTGGTTACGTATGTAACCCTCGTTCCCTGAAGGAGGGAACTTAGACGTAACCTGATAGTGACTGACGTAAATGGGAACGAAGCCCAATTACCTTCGAGTGTTAACAAACCAAGCCAATGACAGTTGGCGTATGTGTTTCGCGACGAGCATCTCGCCCGCAGCACGGGTATAAAAGGAGAGCGCGTGCAAACGCACATCAGTTTTTAATGCTGAAGCGGTCTCATATGAAGCAATCTGAGCGCCGTGACAGTAGCTGCGGATGCCATATGCCCCAGGAGTCTCTGAAACAGTTTCAGTGGAACCGCCCTCTTATGCTGGAAAGACTCCAGGTACTCTACAGACTCTACTGAGAGACGCACTGTGAGGTAGACCAAGTCCAACTCCATGCCGAAAAAAGAAATCCTCTGAACAGGGGAAAGTTTGCTCTTTTCCCAGTTGACCTGAAGCCCCAATCAGCTGAGGTGCTTGAAGGGGAGGACCTGGTAATGATATGCTCGCAACTCGAATGCGAAGCGGAGAAATGGCCTGTGTTGAGGGAGGCTCGAGACATGAAAGTACGCGTCCTTCAGGTCGATCGCTGCAAACCAATCGTAAGGACTAATGCATTAAAAAATGCATTTCTGTGTTAACATCTTGAACGGGAGCTTGTAAGGGGCCCGATTCAGGACGCGCAGGTCCAAGATTGTTCGTAGCCCACCACCTGTATTGGGTACAATGAAGGCTGCAAAACTCCAAATCGGCTGGAGGGACCGGCTCTATCACATCCTTCGCCAGTAGGACCGTGATCTCCACCCGCCAGATGGAAGCATCCTGGTTCAGCAAAGTAGTGAACCAAATGCCCCTGAACTTGGGAGGACGCCATGCGAACGAATTGAATTTCATAGCCGAGTCTGATAGTTTGTGTGAGCCAGCAAGCCAGCAGATCACCCTGACCATGCACGAAGTAGCACTCCGAGAGACAGAGGAACTAAAATGGGGCTTGGCGAGGGGGATATCCCCTCGTTTGACGAGGAGGTATCTGGACCGCAACATCGTGATGGTCATGTTTCCACAATGAGAACATGACTCATCCACGAGCGCTGCTTTAGCGTGCTGATAGCCCAAGCACGAGACACAGCGAACGTGACCATCAGATGAAGCCAGGAAACGACCACATTCAGAAACACACGAGCGGGAACCCATCTTTAAAAAGACACCCATTGCTCGTGGAGCTCTTTTAGATATTACTCTTTTAGAAAAGGAAAAGCGTTGAAGTACCCAGGACCCCAGGACAGAATGAGAGCTGAAACACGCTCAGATGAAGCAGCAGCACTGGACAGCAACCTCCAGAAGGCTCAGCTCCGAAGCGAAAAGCTGATGTGTGCGAAACACGCACGCCAACTGTCATTGGTTTGTTTTGAAGCAAAGTTTTGTAGCTTGTTTTTTGCAGAGTATCCTGAGGTACGACCTGTAAAGGCACAGCCCTATTCTGGAAAATGGGGCAGGGAGCAGCAGCTCATTTGCAACTTAAAGAGACATGCACGAAACCAGCCTGTTTCTCCTTCAACTCAAAATAGGCATTTTCAAAATGATATAATAAATGAACTTCGGGGTGTGCATGAGCTGAAACTTCAGAGACACGTTCTGGGAAGACCTGAGACTTATATTACCATCTTATACAAAAGGGGCATAACAGGGGCCCTTAATCAGATATGTTTCTTGAGCACCAAATCAACATATTACAATATTTATGAAGGATCATGTGAAACTGAAAACTGGAGTAATGATGGAAATTCAGCTTTGCCATCACATGAATAAATTACATTTCAAAATATACTGAATACAATTATAAACAGAATAATAATAATGATTTAAAATGTTATTTAATAAAACATTTGTTTACATTATTTGTTTTATTTTTTATTTCAACCTATACCAAATGTATATAAATGCACATACAGTATTTATATACACACTACATACACTACATACACACTACATACACTACATACAATTCACTTTTTTGACCCCTGTCATACAAGGGAGCACACAACGTTCTCCTCTCATCCTGGAGTATTAAGATGGATCACCCAGCATGCCGATCAATACCAGGCTGACATATTCCTAGATATACAAAAAAAAGCCCCAGCAAAACATCCCCTTTGACCCTTCTGAGTTTCTCCCAGCACCTGGTTCTCTCTCTCCTCTATCAAAACACACCTATACACACAGAACACATGAAAATGCTCTCTCTACTCCACTGCTTACTTAAATAATTGATTTTCCTTTCCCTACTTCAACCACTTTAAATCTTTTCCTGTCAGCTTAAAATTCCTCATCTTGTCATTTATTGCAGAGTTCTGTTTTTATCTGTACACAAATGTCACAGCTTAAGTGAAAAGTCTGCACCGGGTCCAATATGGTGACTTGTATATTATAACTGCAGTATTAATTTGTTTTAGTGTAGTACATGATAATATTTACCCATTTATAAACTCTCTTCACAGATAATTAAAAAAAATGTTTGACACCCTCTACATAGAACTGATCAGAAACAATAACCCAGAAGATGTTTATGCTGTAGTTCCAACCGCATAGCATGTTATTTTACAGCTTACATTTCAGAGTGCACTTGCTGTGTAAGGGTTTGTCCGTTATACAGTTGCCCAGTCCAAGCTTTGATAAGAAGTGCTGGGCAGATAGAATAGTGTTTTAGTGTTGTTTAGAGTGAGTCAGCCATTTTGAGAGCAGCCAGAGCAGCGTGGCTTGCTGACTCGGAGGGAACGCTGCTCTCTGAATGAGGATGTCGATGAAACGCAATGACACAAAGACATGCAGGGACATGCTGATATACACATGCATTGAAGCATGCCAGATAGAACAACACAGAGTCTATCTGAAAATCAAACTCATACACACAGCACAGTGGCCTGCTAAATGACTCAAGAGATGGAATCGAAAGAGGCTGTATTTAAGAGTGCACAGTATGTCACTGCCACTATCGGGTTCCAGAACTGTAAATAAAATATAATTTTCAGAATGAACAGCACCTATAAGTATAATATAAGCTCCTATATGTAAATATATTCCCAAATTTGTTTCCAAAGCTCATAAAAATGCAAAATCCACGTCCTTAAACTTATGTTCTTAAAGGAATTGAATGTTAATGTTAATTGTTAATGTAATCATGTGAATGCAAAGCTACAGTATATAAGGACAATGTTTTATTTGCTTTAAAATAATTAAAAATGAAAAAAAAATGATTAACCCTTTACGATTCCTGTAAAATTAGCCTAAAACGCCTAAAAAAGGCATACCCAAAGTAAATTGCATGATGTTCTTGAGCCATTTGGATGATATGCATGGTGTTGGTCTCCTTTGAAAGGTGACACTCTGAGGTTTGTTTCTCAACAGTCAGAATCACTGTAAGTCTTACTGATATTGAGTAATAGCACTTTGAACACACACACAAAAAAAAATAATAATTTCGCCTGCATTTATTTTGTAAATAGAAGCCTGCAGATGACTATAGCTGGGAGGTATGAACTGGAAAATACAATGGGATCACAGAATGAAGCCTTACCAAGCCAAATTTCGCATTTGATAAACAATATATTAGAAAATTAGTGTTTTAAACATGTTTATCTAATTTTATGTCTAGGCACTTCCAAATAAATTACACTTGGGAGACTCCAAACGACCCTTTGTAACCAACGACTCATACAATGCTGTAATTCTTGAATGCTTTAATGTACATTCATCATTTTGGGCTCTAATGAAAGGTTACACGTAGAGCAATTCAATTTCTCATCCAGATTCACTGTCAATAATTGCTGACATATAGTAACTGAAGCATAAACACATTATAGTGACATTTATTTATAGAATCCAAAATGTGTACACTTTTAAATTATATTATATTACATATATATTTATAATTTATAATCTAAATAATTTTTATTCCTATATTTCTATTTCTGTACATAGTACATTATTTAATTTGTGGGTTTTTTTCTTATATTAGTGTTATATTGCTTCCCTACTGTGTTATTCCTATGTATGCCTGTACTATCATGCATGTCTTTTACATAATGTGATTGCACACTGATTGTACATGCTGTGTTTTTGTATCTTAAAATTACATAGTTGAAATCACAAGAATCTCAGCTTTCCATGGATATATGACATGTTCAACTTTTTTGTTTTTGAGTTTTTGTGTCTGACAACTTTACCCTGTCACCACTAGGCGTCCCTATACAAACAAAAATAATATAAATGTAATACATAAAAGTAATAAATGCATCTAAATGAATAAATATTTATATATACAGCATAGGGATGGGAAGATTCCAATATTTTATATGTAGATTGATTTCTCCTCTCGAAGCTGTGTCTCAAGCACGTTCTCTCATCACCGCTGCGCATAAATACGCCGAATCACAACAACACTACGGAGACCTGAGAAAAAGTTGGGATTTAAGTCCAAAACCTGACTTGAAATAACCTAACATATCAATTAGGCTAAAGCGGTTTTAAAGGGCAATAGAAGTTAACAAAGTCTAACACGCTTATTCTTAAGCAGCCCTTAATGTCGATCATGGATCAAATCGATCAACCATGGCAAACAGCAAATATATTTGTGCTGTTTAATGCATTTGAGACGTTTTGTTTTCCTCAGTGTATAACTGACATGTCGCGAGTATATTTTTCATCTTTAAATGTTAGAAAGTCATGAAAATATATCAATTTTCCTGTTAGGAGTGTGCTAACGCGAGTGGACGAGCTACTGTGCGCATGCGCACTTAACAGTTGGAGCTCAATAATTCTGAGTCAAATATACATTTTATGAGAGCAGTAACTGTAAAGGAACTATTGTAATGGGTAAATAAAATGTAAGCTAATACAGTCCTAATTACTAAGCTCAGATAAGTTAATGTGTGTTTCTTATAGCAGTTAAAATGTAGTCTAAATTTAGTGATTTTAACTTTTAGTTTAGTGATTGTTAATGCTTTAAATAGCAACGTTAGATTGTAATGTTCCAATGCTATCTGTTCTAACTATAAAAGGTACAGCCGTTATAAAACCAGAGAGAAAGACTGTATGACTATGATAGTATGTTAGAGAGTCAGATGTAATATCATTACATTCCTATTGGTCAGTTGGTCACTTACAAAATCAATTGACAGTAAGTCAGACTAACTGAAATAAGCCTGGCCTATTTGGTTAACTTGTTTTTTGAAACAGCCTCGAGGCGTTAGAATTCCGAAGACACAAGTTAATTTATGATTTGCTGTCTGTCTGAACCAAAGAAATAAAAGCGATCATAGTTTTTCCATTTAATCTACATTTTCTACATTTAATCATTTAGCAGATGCTTTTATCCAAAGTGATGTACAAATCAGGAGAATAATAAAAGCAATCAGACCATCAAGAGATTAACAATATACAAGTGCCATGACAAGTCTCGTATTAAGCAGCAGTACACAACTCACAGTACAGTACAGTACAGTACAGTACACAGTACACAGTACCTACCTAGTACAGTACAGTACACAGGTTCCCTCCAAGACCTAGTCACCTCCTCATGCACCTCCAGAATGAAACTGGAGGCGGCTGCCAGCGATCGGTCTGCACCCCCATGAACCAATCGTCTAGCCTTGAGCGTTCGGAGAAGGAGGAGGCCTCCAGTGCAGGCCCGATGCTCTCGGCAGCCCGGGAAAGCATCGCAGTCAGCTCTGGATCTTACTCGGACAACGTCACGCAGCCGAATCGTCATCTCCAGAGCCTAGCTTGCCCTCTGATACAGCGATCGACATTCTGTCATCAGCTGGCGCTCCGAATAAGATGGGCCCCTCCCTGTCCGAGGAGCCAGTGAGTTTATCCGAAAACACCAGATGGTGTGATGTGCTGGAGGACTGAGAGGCCTGTAGAGACGCACTCGACGGGGAAGCTCTCACTGTGATCCTCAGATCACCCTGACCATGAGCCGAAGTAGCCCTCCGAGAGACAGAAGAACTAAAACGGGGCTTGGTGAGGGGCATACTCCCTCAGTTGACGAGGAGGTATCTGGACCGCAACATCATGATGATCATGTTCCAACAATGAGAACATGACTCATCCACGAGCGCTGTTCCAGCGTGCTGATAGTCCAAGCACAAGACACAGCGATCGTGACCATCAGATGAAGCCAGGTAACGACCACATCCAGAAACACATGAGCGGGAAGCCATTTTCAAAAATACACCCATCGCTCATGGAGCTCTTTTAGATATTGCTCGTTTAGAAAAGGAAAAGTGTTGAAGCACCCAGGAAAGGCCGTAGCCCGACTGCAGAATGGGAGCTGCAGCATGCTCAGATAAAGCAGCAGCACTGGACAGCAGCTTTCGCTGACGCACTGGAACACCAACACTCGTCAAAACGCTGTCTTGCAGACACTTTCGGAGATTAGCAGAAGGCTTGGCTCCGAAGCGAAAGCTGATGTGCGTCTGTGGCAAAGCACGCACGCCAACTGTCATTGGCTTGTTTTGTAAACACTCAAAGGTTATTGGGCTCTCGGGCAAGATCCCATTTACGTCAGTCACTATGACGTCACGTCGAACGTGACTGATAGAAAGGTAACAGATTTTTTTTTTTGCAGAGTATCCTGAGGTACGAGCTGTAAAGGCACAGCCCTATACTGGAAAATGGGGCGGGGAGCAGTAGCTCATTTACAATTTAAAGAGACATGCACGAAAACAGCCTGTTTCTCCTTCAACTCAAAATAGGCATTTTCAAAATGATATAATAAATGATCTTTGAGGTGTGCATGAGCTGAAACTTCACAGACACATTCTGTGAAGACCTGAAACTTATATTAACATCTTGTACAAAATGGGCATAACGGGCCCTTTAATCAGATATGTTTCTTGAGCACCAAATCAGCATATTATAATATTTATGAAGGATCATGTGATTCTGAAAACTGGAGTAATGATGGAAATTCAGCTTTGCCATCACAGGAATAAATTACATTTCAAAATATACTGAATACAATTATTTAAAAAAATTATAATAATTAATAATTAATTTAAACATTTTTACAGTATTTAGAATTTTTTTTAATTGTTCCAACCTATACCAAATGTATATAAATGCACATACAGTATTTATACACACACTACATACATATATTCACTTTTTTGACCCCTGTCATACAAGGGAGCACACAAAGGTCTCCTCTCATCCTGGAGTATTAAGATGGATCACCCAGCATGCCGATCAATACCAGGCTGACATATTCCTAGAGTGTAAAAAAAATACAAAAATACAACAGCAAAACTTCCCCATTGACCCTTCTGAGTTTCTCCCAGCACCTGGTTCTCTCTCTCCTCTATCAAAACACACCTATACACACAGAACACATGAAAATGCTCTCTCTACTCCACTGCTTACTTAAATCATTGATTTTCTTTTCCCTACTTCAACCACTTTAAATATTTTCCTGTCAGCTTAAAATTCCTCATCTTGTCATTTATTGAACAGTTCAGTTTTTATCTGTACACAACTTAAGTGAAAAGTCTGCACCGGGTCCAATATGGTGACTTGTATATTACAAATGCAGTATTAATTTGTTTTAGTGTAGTATGCTATATTATTTAACCAGTTATAAACTCTCTACACACATCATTAAAAAAAATGTTTGACACCCTCTACATAGCACCGACCAGAAACAACAACCCAAAATATGTTTATGCTGTAGTTCCAACCGCATAGCATGTTATTTTTCAGTAGGGCTGTAGCTATCGAATATTTTAGTAATCGAGTATTCTACCAAAAAATTACAACGATTAATCGAGTAATCGGATAAGTATAACTTTTTCTTTATTAAAGAGCAATCCTAAATATACAAGAGAAAATAAGACAGGTCTCTTAAAAAGAACAAGTAATTTGTTTCCTTTTTAGAAAAATTGCTGAAATTGCATATATTAATAACTGTAAAAACCTAACCCATTTAGTGCATATTACATTCAAAATGCAAATTCTAATATATAAATTAAAAATAATTAATACAAATATAAAAATCGATTTCAAATTACTTTAAACTAACATAAAAAAACCTAAAACTAAGTCAAATCTAAATAATGGTAATAATAAAAAATATTAATAAAACCTAAACACTGTGAAACTTAACTTTCAAGTTTTAGCCTAAATATAGCTCAGGCATGACACAAGTCTTTTCTTTCTTCTTAGAAGGCTTTGTGGCTTTTGTGAGAGGCAAACATTAGTGGACAGGAAGCTAAAGTGGAACAAAAAAAGAGGACATACACATAAAATTTCTTAACACATTTTTCAGCAAAATTAATTAAAGTTATTTGGAGAATAAACCCTCTTAAATGTCTCTCTGCATACTGTTATGTGTGTGTGTAATAGTTTAAAGAAGCAGGTGGTTGCAAACACGGTGCTCTGTATGTAGTTACAGTAAATGGTAGGGATGCACCGAAATGAAAATTCTGGTCCGAAACCAAGAATTCTGGATGTGTTTGGTCAAAAACCAAAACCAAAAATGCTTTGTAATAGTTATTTATTTTATTAAATAATATAAAGTAATTGAGTAAGACTTTTTAATTTAACTCAATTTTAATGACACAGAATAATAATAATAAAAAAGCTAATAAAATAACCAAACCTCTTTTGAAAATATATTAATATTAAATATCACTGCATTATTTGTATTCAGTTCTATGCAACAGAATCAGACATAACTGTTGTTTTTGTATTTGACTATTTATCCAAATAATGTATAGTCCTGCAAACAGGGTTTTTCCTTTCTTAAAATGAGGCGGAGGTGGTACCATCCTGATCATGTGCACACAATTGTACCCTTCAACTGACTAAAACAAACACTTTTTACACGCAAAATATTTTAGGTGTTATAATAATTATATAATAGAAGAAAATGGCAATTATAAAGTTATGTTTTATTTACTCTCACCTAATATTTATTGCTATTTATTTTTAAAATAGCCTTATTAAATGTTTTAATTTTCTTCAGAAATTCTGTGTTATGCATCCGGTTATCATCGGTTATGCGGCAAAAACAGATATGATACGCTCATCAGATCACGAAAATCAGTGGCAAATGAATATAAATGACAATTCTGTGTAAAGAAACGTCAAGTAAACATATATAAAAATATAAAAACCCTGGCAAAGCTATTATTATCAGCGCATGTGAGCAGAGCATAGCGGGGAGAAGATCAGTGAAGGAGATTTGACCAGCGTTGCCCAGTCCAGCTGTACTACAGCATGTCACAGCACAGTGACGCTACTGCAAACAGGAAAAAGTATACTAACGTTACATAGACATTTCTTGTCGGCGCGTTATTTGAGCGGACTTAGCTTTTCTTGTGACCATGAGTCACAAGAAAACTGAGCAGAATGATAGAGCGGAATACTGAACGGAGCGTTACGCGGCGCAGTGATGATGGCTGAGGGAGAGGGGAAACATCAACACTGCTGGGCAGAGCGGCGCAGAAAATTCTGTGCATCCCTAGTAAACGGACAAAAAGTTTATTCGAGGCTCATAATTTGCCTCGAAGATTTTTTGTATTCGAGTTACTCGAGGAATCGTTTCAGCCCTATTTTATCCTGTGTAAGGGTTTGTCCGCTATACAGTTGCCCAGTCCAAACTTTGATAAGAAGTGCTGGGCAGATCGAATAGTGTTTTAGTGTTGTTTAGAGTGAGTCAGCCATTTTGAGAGCAGCCAGAGCAGCGTGGCTTGCTGACTCGGAGGGAACGCTGCTCTCTGAATGAGGATGTCGAGGCGTGACCGATGAAACTCAATGACACAAAGACATGCAGGGGCATGCTGATATACACAGGTATTGAAGCATGCCAGATAGAACAACATAGAGTCTATATGAAAATCAAATTCATACACACAGCACAGTGGCCTGCTAAATGACTCAAGAGATGGACTCGAAAGAAGCTGTATTTAAGAGTGCACAGTATGTCACTGCCACTATCGTGTTCCAGACCTGTAAATAAAATATAATTTTCAGAATGAACAGCACCTATAAGTATAATATAAGCACCTATAAGTAAATATATTCCCAAATTTGTTTCCAAAGCTCATAAACATGCAACATCCATGTCCTAAAACTTATGTTCTTAAAGGAATTGAATGTTAATGTTAATTGTTAATGTACTCATGTCAATGCAAAGCTATATGCTGACAATGTTTTATTTGCTTTAAAATAATTAAAAATGAAAATAATTAAATTATAAAAAAATAATATAAATGTAATAAATAAATCTAAAATGAATAAATATTTATATATATACAGCTTAGGGATGGGAAGATTCCACGATTCGCTCGGTGCATCAGCAAAAAAAGTTAACAATGCGATGCATCGGTTTAAAAAGTGTGCATCGGATACAATTTGGCAATTTTATTGCGATGCATCGTTTCAAACATATTTGCATCAGTAAAAAACTATTTATTTACAGGTATATATTATTAGTGGATGCGCTACACTTTTATTGTATTTTATAAAGTGACTAATAATCTGTGACTAATATTTTATATGTAGACTGATTTCTCCTCTCGAAACTGTCTCAAGCTCATTCTCTCATCATGGAATATGACGAATCACAACAACACTATGGAGACCTGAGAAAAAGCAGGGATTTAAGTCCAAAACCTGACGCCTGATGCTTATTCTTAAGCAGCCCTTAATGTCGATCATGGATCAAATCGATCAACCATGGCAAACAGAAAATATATTTGTGCTGTTTAATGCATTTGAGAAGTTTTGTTTTCCTCAGTGTATAACTGACATGTCAAGAGTATATTTTTCATCTGTAAATGTTAGAAAGTCATGCAAATATATCCATTTTGCTGTTAGGAGTGTGCTAACGCGAGTGGACGAGCTACTGTGCGCATGCGCACTAAACAGACGGAGCACAATCATTTTGAGTCAAATATGCATTTTCTGATTGCAGTAACGGTAAAGGGATTATTGTAATGGGTAAATAAAATGTAAGCTAACACAGTCCTAATTACTAAGCTCAGGTGAGTTAATGTGTGTTTCTTATAGCAGTTAAAATTTTGCAATTGTTAATGCTTTAAATAGCACTGTTAGACTGTAATGTTCCAATGCTACCTGTTCTAACTATAAAAATTGCGCTGAATTGTTGTGGCTCGCTACGCTGAAACAGTTGCTGTCATCGGCACTGAGTCAATAACTCTGCCCAGAAACTAAACTCGTTGGCTGGTTGACAGTATGCTCTAGGCAAAGTTGTCCCTGAGCCCCAGGTAATCTAAGTGGCTGAGGAGGAGTGTCTTGTGCGATGTTAAAACCACCTGCGACTGGGCCAGAATGAGCCAGTCATCGAGGTAGTTGAGTATGCGGATTCCCATCTGTCGCAGAGGGGAGAGAGCCGCATCCATGCATCGTGTAAAAGTGCGGGGAGCCAGGGACAGTCCAAACGGCAGGACCTTGTATTGATATGCCACCCCTTCGAATGGGATTCTCAGGAATCGTCTGTGATGGGGGGCTACCTGGATGTGAAAGTACACATCTATCAGATCCAGCAACATGAACCAGTCCCCTGGGAATATTTGCAAGAGGATCTGTTTCAAAGTGATCATCCTGAACGACCTTTTCATCAGGGCATAATTCAGGAGTCTGAGATCTAGAATAGGTCGCAGGCCGCCGTCTTTTTTGGAGACGAGGAAGTAGCGGCTGTAAAGGCCTGACTCGCTTTGGGCTGGAGGAATGATTTCTATGGCTCCTTTTACCAGCAGATTCATCACCTCTGCGCGGAGAACCTCGCTGCGCACTTTGCTGGCGAGCACACCCGCGGAAGCGTGGTGGTCTTCGAGTGAATTGAAGAGTATAACCTCGTCTTCCCGTAGTCATTTCCCATGCTGACACACCAGGGATGGCCTGCCGGGGATGGCCTGCCAGGCCTCGCCCCGCGTTGCAAGGGGTTGAAACGGTTGTGCAGACTGGCTGGATAAGGGCAGGACGCTTATGGTAGGCAGAAAAATATTTTTGCTCTCTTTTTGAAAATGTATGTGTTTTATTTTGTCCGCTATCACAGCGGTCGGACACCTGGGCGCTATAGTGGGCCCGTGAGGAACCAAAAACACACTTTCCTCTGCACCCAGCGTTAAGCGAGGTGGCGAGAGGCAAATTAGAGGCTGCTTGCGGGGTGGTCCAGCGGTAGCGAGACTCGGGCCCCTCCTCTTTCTGCCTGGATGATCAGGAGGATTTCTGAGGCGCCGAATCCAAGGCGATCTTGGGCCGGGGTCCTTGGCGCTTCAGGAAGGGGTAACATCGTACCGAGCCTGAGCGCCCTCTATCTCGCCAACCCTCAGGAGGTCGGGCTCAGGGGTGGTTGGCGTTGGTTTAGCTGCAGGTATAGGTGACTGGAAGCTGAAGAAGAGCTGGTGCACTTAGGGAGGAAGTGTCGCATTGCCTGAGACGACTTCTGAGCCTCCGTGAAGCATTCAGCAAAGCCCTCCACAGCTGGTCCAAACAGGCTGCCTGACGAAACCGGAGCGTCGAGGAAGGAAACTTTTTCCGCCTCTTTCATCTCCGTCATCGTGAGCCAGAGGTGGCGCTCCAACACTATCAGGCTGGACATTGCACGCCCGACGGCCTGGGCGGTGGCTTTGGTGGCACGTAGAGCCAGATCTGTCGTGCTCCTCACGTCCTTGAGTGAGGCTGTATCCAGACCGGCTTCCTCATTGGCGAGTATCTTGGCCTGGAAGACCTGGAGCACAGCCATAGAGTGTAGCACTGAAGCCACTTGTCCAGCCGCCGAGTAGATGTGGCTCTGCACGGCTTGGACGGATGGCTCGCCTTCCATCCGATAGCTGTGGGTGGGCAGAGATGTGCGGCCACAGACTCATCCAGAGGAGGCAGGTGCTCATATCCCTTTTCTTCAGTGCCGTCAACCGATGTGAGAGCAGCTGAAGCAGAAGGATGGAAGCGAGACGAGTAGGGGGCACGCTACGATTTTGTGAGCTTGTCGTGTACTTCGGGGAAGAAGGGGGAAGCGTTTGCTGAAGGCGCCCCGGGACGAGATGGCGGCGGGAAACCATTCGAGCCTGACCTCGTTGACAGCCTTCATCATAAGGCGGATGAGCTCTTCATCCGCTCTGAGTCTGGCGTTGCGTGAAGCAGATGACGGCAAGAGGGCGGGGTCAGTCACAGAGCCCAACAACTCTTCCGCATCTGAAAAGCCGCCAGAGAAAGGCTGTCATCGAATTCATTGTCACTCACACCAAACGAGATCATGTCGCTCGCAGCCGCAGAGGGACGCTGATCGTGTTGGGTGAAGAGGACAGGCAAATGCTCTCTCTGTGGTGATGGCGAGGCACGTGGACATTGAGCCAACGTGAGCTCGCTTGTCACCGGCTGCTCAAATCCTCTGCCCAGCTGTTTTTTCCTCACAGGTCCCTGGGAGGAACAAAACGGGAGGGCGCGAGGGGCGGAGTCGCTCTCTGAAAAGAAAGCTATCCGTGAGCGCAGAGAGGCAAGACTAAAACTCTCGCAATGAGAGCATTCAGCCCCGCTGAGCGCAGCGTCAGCATGGGATTTTCCCAAGCATGACACAAACTCAGCGTGAGTGTCATCAGCGTGCAGGGGAGACCTGCACGTCTTACAATGACGGCACGGAATTTGCAACAACGCCTTGAAATTTTATCTTTTAGTGAGGCTCTTTGGATCGACGCCGGATGGCTGCAAGGGATGACCGGATCTGCAAGCTGGTCGCTGTGAGAGGTCCTAATCCGGCTGCTTGAGACGTTTCAAAGGCAGATCCCGGCGTCAGCGAAGAGTCAGCGAAGAAGGGTGTTCGTCGCTGAAGAGAAGAAATCTGAGATGCGGTGGCAGAGCAGCTGATTATATAGCCAGATGCCCCTCCCATTTTGGAGGGCTATGGCGGGCTGCAAAGCCATTGGCTCACTTGCCACCGCCGTGCAAGTTTTTTCCATAAAATAGTTTTTTCTATAACAGCGTCGGTACTCGACACAGTACGAGTCATAAATTGTCATAAAATATCATAAATTGTCTTATGAAGCATGATGCTAATGTTAGCTCTAATGCAGCTGCAGAACAGGTCCAATTCTTCATAATGCATTTTGTCATAATACTTCACGGACGCAAGAAAAATGTTTTGTTGTATTTAATTGGAAAATCTTTTGATAATAGCTGGGTAAATGTATACTGGGATTGAAGTGATGTGGCTTGGTAAATGTTTTATTGCCAGTATAAATAGGATTATCTCATACCTGGCGGTATGGTGTACCTGTTAAGGTAACTGAGGTGTGAAAGGTTCTGTTTCCTTAAACTAGTTTGTCATGCATTTCTTTATTTCAACACATTTACAGGTAAATCATATTACTTTAAATTTGCGATTAATCATGATTAATCACAGTCCATGATTAACGCGATTCATTTTTTTAATCGATTGACAGCACTAATATATATATATATATATATATATACATACATACACACATATACATATGTGACGAGTGGTGCGGGGCCGAGAGCCGTGGGAATGGAGCGAGGCGGTGGAGTCAATGATAATGAACGACATGTATAAGCAAGAAAGTAGAAATTTAGTAATTAATTTAAAATTTATATTCATGATAATGCAGGAGATTTCTTCACAAATTCGAATTCTGCATTCCAACCCATGAGTAACAGCACTCAGATTTGCAATGACATGAGGGTGAGTAAATAAAGACATCTTAATTTTCAGGTGAACTACTCCTTTAAACATGCTCTCCAAATTTACAGTGTGAAGAAATGTTAAACAAAAGACATTCACATCACATGATGTCTTTGAGTGTTATTATGCAAATAGCCATCTTATTTGGCTGAAAATGAATTAATCATGTTAATGCCTCTGTGCGTGCAAGCGTGTGTGCGGTGCGAAGATTAGTGGTGGGATATAGTGTGCGAAGAATAATTGTGCTTCATGAAATAAAACGCTGAAGAAACGCAGAGCACTTTCATTAAAGCAGGCTGTAAAATATGAGTGCAGCCCGCTGTCTCTCCCACCCTCATCAATATTTCACAAAATAAACTCAACAAATAAAAAGAAAATCCACAATGCTGAAACAAAGCACCAGACTTTCAAAACAATGTGGCATAGATTAGGCAAGCCTTTTTTCATCTGTTGTCTTTTACTGTCTATATGCCATATGAAAAACACATCTGATGCAGAACTGCTGTCCGGAGTTCCCAAATGAGATGATCGTTATTTTCCATGAAAATACATCTCTTTGATCAACTGGCAAGATTCATGAAATGTTATTTAAATACTGTTGATACTGCAGTTACTGAACACAGCTTGAGAGCAAGTACAACAATTTTTTAATTTATCAGGTTTATTTTGAAGGCACAAATTTCTACATCAAATAAACCAATTAAAATAACGGATAGAAATTGGAAACTGTAAACTGGAATTTGGTTCCCTTTCGATATTTCACTCGTACTGCGTCGAATACGCGGTATGGGAAAAACTCCTTTTTTCCTCTTCAACTGAACCGTTTTTTAATCAAGCAGTGTAACTGCACGTCCATTGGTTCGTGCAGTGCTTTAAAACGAACCAAAGGCGGCGGTGTTGAGCGAGCCTATGGCTATGCAGCCCGCCATAGCCCGCCAAAATGGGTGGGGCCTCTTGCTATATAAGCGGCCGCTTCGTCGCCGCATCTCAGATTTCGCCTCTTCAACGACGAAGACCCTTCTTCGCTGACGCCGAGATTTGCTGTTGAAACGCCTAAGCAGCTGGATTGGACCTCTTGCAGCGATCAGCTTGCAGATCCGGTCTATACCCTGCCGCCATTCGGAAACGATCTAAAAGAGCCTCACAAGAGCGCAAATTTCAGCGCAGCGTTGTTTCAAATGCCGCGCCGTCAGTGTAAGGCGTGCAGGACTCCCCTGCATGCTGATGACGTCAAGCTGAGTGTGTGTCATGCTTGGGGAATCCTGACGCTGTGCTCAGCGGGACTGACTGCTCTCATTGCTAGAGTATCAGTCTCGCCTCTCTGCGCTCGCGGATAGCTTTCTTTTCAGAAAGCGACTCAGCCCCTCGTGCCCTCCTGTCCTCTTGCTCCCAGGGACAGGCGAGGAAGATACGGCGGGGCAGAGGATTCGAGCGGCTGAAGACGAGCGAGTTCACATCGGCTCAGTGCCCGCGTGCCTTGCCGTCACAGCAGAGAGAGGATTCGTCGGCCCTCTTCACTCAACCTGATCAGCACCCCTCTGCGGCTGCGAGCGACATGATCTCGTTTAGTGGGAGTGACGGCAAGATGGATGAAAGCTTTTCTCTGGCGCTTTCGGACGCGGAAGAGTTATCGGGCACTGTGACTGACAGTGCACCCTCTAGCCGCGGTCCTTTTCACACAACGCCAGACCCAGAATGGACGAGAAGCTCGTCCGTGCCATGACAAAGGCTGTCAATGAGCTCGGGCTCGGGTGGTCTCCGACCGAGGAGCCATCTCACAGCCGGCTGGATGAGTGGTTTCTCCCGGGGCGCCATCAAGCCCCCCGCCAACGCTCGTCCCCCTTCTTCCCCTAAGTACACGACGAGCCAGAGCTACGTCTGCACTCGCTGGATGCGCCTACTCGGCGGCTTGACAAGGACCAGGTCTTCCGGGCCAAGATGCTCGCCAGTGAGGAGGCTGGTCTCGATGCAGCTTCACTCAGGGACCTAAGAAGCGCAACGGACCTGGCCAAGCCTTCGGGCGGTCGATGTCCAGTCTGTTAGTGTTGGAACGCTTCCACTATTATTGGTTCACCATGGGCCCACTTTAGCAACCGGGCATCCAACCGCTGTGATAGCGGACAAAATAAAATGCATACATTTTCAAAAAGAGAGCAAATATCCTCTTCTGCCTACCATAAGCGTCCTGCCCTTATGCCAGTCTTTAGAGCTGTTTCAACCTCTCGCCACGCGGGCCGAGGCCTGACAGGCCATCCCCGGTGTGTCAGAGTGGGTAAAGGCTACGATAAGACAAGGTTATACACTCCAATTCGCTCTATGACCACTGAGCTTCCATGGTGTGAGAAATCGTTCCTCCAGCCCAGAGTGAGTCAGGCTTCTACAGCCGCTACTTCTTCGTCCCCAAAAAAGACAGTGGCCTGCGACCTTTTCTAGATTCAGAAATCCTTAAAAAGGTAATTCCTTGAAGCAAATCCTCCCACAAATATACCCAGAAACCTTAAAAAGCCCCCATCACAGAAAAGGAACCTTATTTGGGCCGTCCCTGGCTCCCCGCACTTCTAATTTCTCCCCTCTGCGTCAAGTGAACTTCAACGACTGCTCAAAACAATCTTCACACGAACTCATTGCTTTCCCTCCATAATAAATTACACACAAGCTTTATTACTAGGTATTTTAGCCTGTGCCCTTCAGCACCTCCTCTCTCAAGAAATATACACGGCCCGAATGGGCCCTGCAATGTGTGGCTGCTCAATTGGTTCGTTTTTAGTGCACGAACCAATTCCAAACAGTTGAAGAGGAAAAAACTAACCGCCCGTCTTCGATTAAAGGGAAACGAGGTATAGATGAACAATGAAATTAAGGTGATGTTCCCTTAACTGTGCTGTCAGCTATAAAAACATTTTTCTAAAATTAATTGTTATTTATTTCCTCTTTTGTATCTTTTTTTTATATTTATTTAATGTTCTTTTTTATGATTGAAGGCGGATATCAATACTACTGATTTCTTTTCCCCTTAATAAACATCACAGCAGTATAATTGAGAGCTATCAAATTTAACATTTATTAGCCTTTACTTCTAATTAAGTTATTAGCTTATTTGCTTTATTACACCTGCTATTGCTTTAAAAGCTGCTGCTGTGTAATATGCGCGTGATCTGAAACGCATATTATTTTCACAACTCTCCTTTTACCTTTTCTGACACACTTCAGGTCTTAAAGTCTCTACTAATGCGTTACAGACTTAATAAGTGTGTAAATTGGCATTATTTTTTTTATATATAATTATTTTATTGGATTGGTAACCTACTCTTCTTATTGCATTGTTTTACTTAGAAATTTTGAAAAAAAGCTTATAAGAATACTCTTTTGATTTTGACATAAAAGGTAACACTTCAAATAAAGTTAGAAAAAAATGCCCCAGTAAATCACTTTAAGGAGTCCAATATTACTTCGTAATGGGAAGGCCGATTTTTGTTATTGAGCAGAAGGTGCCCCTGAATTTGTTTTACTGTGCTCCTAATTTTTCTTTAATTAGCAGCACAAGTGCTCCTAAAAATAAAAGTAAGCATAGAGCCCTGTTTAGAGAATGTGGTGGTGCTTATGAGAGGCTACTCTGGTACGGGTGAGAATGAGGCTGGGAAGGAAAAAAAAAAACAGTATACTCACTACAAAAAAAATAGACTACACCTCTGCTGCAATAGAGACAAGAATGTACTGTGACTGGTTGAAAACATCAAAGCTGATGAGGAGCCAGGAACATTTGCGTTTATTTCACACTGTGCCAGTAGTCACTGGAACACATTCAAGCACTGTTTGTTTCTATGTCAATTTTACATCAGCAGTGGTTTTTCTCTAGCCACAGCAGGCATCTCAGTTTGAGGCCCCTGGCAGCGAGAGGCCCAGAGGCACTGCCCCATTGGCATAACATATTATACGTTCTCTGTGGTTGGTTGGTTGTTTTACATGTCGGTCAGACAGCCCCTTCTAAGTCTGTGAAGACGGCTCTTGTCCAGAATAAGCTACTGTTACTCAATTCCACCAAAACAGTGCTGGTATCAGAGTTGGTTATTTACTGATGCCAACTGGGATTCATAATATACATTTCTACTGCCGAATATTTTTGTTATAAAGTTGAGAACTACACAATGCACACTGGAGACAGGAAATAATTGAACAATTCTGATTCCTCTTAATGATTTTGGTTCCTTAATGGTTCCACTGACAATTTTTGTCTATAAAATGAATGCTAATGTCTTCCAATGTTCTTCAAATTATGATCAGATGTGTTCTGTATACAGAATAAAGAGTCAAAAGGAACAACATGAAACAAATGACATGAGTAAATGACAGAAATTGCATCTCTCTTTAACTATATTTGAAAAAATACTAGATAGCACTGCACGAACCAATGACGTGCAGTTACACTGCGTGATTAAAAAAGGCTTCAGTTGAAGAGGAAAAAATTAGTTTAGACCAAACACATTTCATTCATTTAAGGCGTAATGAACTGAGAAATCAAAAATTCCCTTGATTTTTTGCCATAAAAGAGTTTATTGTACTATAAAAATACCCTGTAAATTTCAGAACTTAAAGTTTATTACAGATTCGTTCACAAACAAGGCACAATTCAACAGTATGTTTTGAAAGACTGAAACTAAAAGACGATGTTGTGCTGACTATATTGGATCCAATAGTAATATCGCAGCACACAAGTGACTAACTGTTTTTATTGTGTGGTCATGATTGTTTGATATGTAATGATTAAACGTTTTTTTTAACCTAAATCACAGTAGCATCCATCTGTGTAGGATGTAGGCTGTCAAACATACACAACTACACTGAAAAAAAATATTCATTGAATTTACTAGGCCTACATTTTTTAAAGATAAGTGGTTGCAATCAATTTATTTTAGCTACATTTAAATAAACAAATTAAGTTGACTAACTATCAACATTTTTTATTTTATTTAAATTAGTACATTTAAAATTATTATAAATAAATATATTATTATATTATTATTTCCAGTGTACTCGCCAATCATAGCAGTGGCTATTTACTTCCTAGTCTACAATCTGCCATGCCTATTCAAACAGTGTTCCAATGAGGGGGGTTAAAAACAGGACAGAAAATAGCATATTACTTCTAAATTATTATGTTTTATGATGTAAAATTTAGATAACATAAGTGGCCCTCAGAGAACAGAACAAAATAATAACCCCATTATTCATGACCCCTCTAAAATGTATTTCTGACACAAATAATTTTATATCATTCGAAACTTAAGTCATCCAGTTACATTTTTTTACTTGTATATGCATATGCAGTATTTATCTATCTATTAATTAAACTACTGTAGTTCTAAGAACTGACTGACCCAACTCACTGCAGCAAATGTGGACCAGACTTTATGCCAATAGCTTGACTTATGACTAACTGATACTACAATATGTACAACTTTAAAACAAAAAAGAAAAGTTGAGAGGTTTGTCCAATTCAACCTGCCCCATGGTTCCCTCACAGCTAATGATCTTTAGTCAGAAAGTCTTGCCAAGACCTCCACACACCTTGTTCGCTTTTGTGATGTAGGCAATAAGAACTACTGCACCTGCTCAGTGTGCTGTCACGCAGTGTGTGCACTTTAGCAATACCTGTGAAACACATCGAGCAAACCGGAGCCAATCACAGCATCCCGGCATCTATAAAAATGAGAGGAGTGCTGGGTAATCAGCAGTGAGGAATGGAGAGCTGATCTAATCCATTACCTTTAATCTCTCATAATATGGTCCACGTCTATCACTACAACGAACAAAGCCGCAAACCTAACAGCAAACATGCTTACGAAACATTCCAGTCCATCTTGCTGTTTTCCAATGTGTGCCAAAAGCCGAGAAGGGACCTAGAAGGACTTGGAATACGTCAAGCAAGAATCAATGGTTTCACACCCACCTGTCCCACAGAATGCCCTAAAATATATATATATATAGGCTCCCTCACCTCATTCACATATACCACTGCGTCATTTTGCCCTCCATTTAAAAGCTGCTGTACCATTCCGAGAGGGGAAAAAGTATTGATTAAGGTCATGACACTGATAGGAAGCAACTAAGTATGAGAGTTTGCTGACCGTTTTCTTCACCCGATTTTGATTTCAGACGGGCGTCTGCTGGGCGGGAGAGGGAGAGAGATAACTTTACATGCCGAGTGGATGTGTGTAAACAATCTGATATTGCCAGACACCAACTAAGCACCGGACATCCATTCCGTTTTGATGGATGGCTCAGTTTGAATGGAGAGATTAGACCAAAACATGCCTAAATAAAACATGACTCGTATAAAAAAACATATACAAAAAAGGTTTGATAAGTGCATCGGGCAGACTAAAGAGACAGCTATTGATTTCACACTGTCCTTGATGGGAAGCCAACACATAGTTTCAGTTTAATTCTGCTGCTTCAGCAAAGACATGGTGGAAACATGAAGAGGTTGAGAAGATCTGCACCTCAGAGACAGGTCTCATGTAGGTGATGCAGTGTGGATTTACTTATTAAACATTGCAGTCTATTGCAGGTTCTCATGTCCCAGGTGATCACAAGAACATTTTTATTTAGAATATAGAGAAAATGTAACCACAACACATATGTTTGCATGTGATCTCTGCTTGCATGCTTAGCACATACTCCTCCAGACCATATGGTCCTGTGTATTATTCATGGAGGTATACGTGTGAATTCTCTCTGTGAGGATGGGAAGGATATACTTTACATGCAGAGTAGCACATCTCGAGGTATAATTGAAAAGGCAATGTCACGAAGCCCAGTGCGTGTCGTTGTTTAGTCTTATGTGAAAAGGCATGCAGTACAACCAGAAACCATAATGATAATTCAGTCAGCTCCCATCATTCTGACAGCCCCTTCTTTGTCATTTACTCAGGGAGAAGACCATAGTTACACGCCACACTTACATGTGATGCTTTCAGGCATTTTTGAGTCATGTTTAAAATGACAGTAATTTGTAATTGTACACTTAAAAGAGTCCTACACACAAAGACTGTCAATATTTACTCATCTTCATGTCACTCCAAAACCATTATTGATTGGCTGATTAACTGATTGATGAACTCTGTCAGTCAATATTGAATCACATGAAATAGCATATAAAAGTGCAGGCTATTAGTCACTAATAAAATAAAATTAAAACATATTATGACTAATTAATATAGTAATTGTTATTGAGAAAAGAATTTGAGGATAAAGATGCAATGTGATGCATCGAGTATCAATAATAAAACTGTTGCCCTCTGAATCATAACCGAATCAAATGTTGAGGCAAGGGAAGATTCTCACCTATAGTCGCTCTAATGTCTTCTGTGATTGATCAAAACACCTTGTGCTGTGCATTGTGGTATCATGTGGGGAAAAAAGTTTAACATATATAGATTGGTGTGTGCTGAATTTGGTGGTATTATCAGAGATTATAAGGTATGGTTGCTAGGTGATTTTGTTTTGAAACATTCAGAAATTTTTATTAGATTTTTCTCCAATCTGACTTTGACAAAAAGCTGACAAAAAGCACCAGCTTACCCCATTGTAAGGCTTGGAAGGGCCAAGACAATTGTTAATATAATGATTGGATTCGTCTGAAAGAATAAAGTCATATACACCTAGGATGCTTTAAGGGTGAGTAAAACACAGACTAATTTTCATTTTTGGGTGAACTAACCCTTTAAGTCAGTCTTTTAAAATGAACAATTAAATGTATTAATCAGCATATCAATAAAATAAATATCCATCCTTCATATTGTACATTATAGTTTCATGATGGCTATTCACTTGAACATTTAAAATACGTTTGTATACAAAAAACAGCATAACACTTTAATATAATTTTTTATATTTTTATCATTTTTATATTTTTTTTATATAAAGGATGGGTTGATCAGGCAGAATTGTAAAACCAGTGCATCCATAGTTTACATTTGTGTATAAAATCACTTTCACAGACTTTTAAATTAAATGTTCCCTCCTGGTGGAATGACCTGCCCAACTCAATCCAAGCAGCTGAGACCTTGAGCCATCTTCAAGAATTGGCTTAAAACACATATCTTCCATCTTTATTTGACCCTCTAACTCTAGTACTCTATATTCTAATCTTTTGTATTCTATCTATTTGTTTTATTTGTATTTATTATACAAAGGCTTCTAACACTAGCTTGCTCTATTCTTTTTCTATTCTATCTGTTTTCTTTTTTACTTATTATATAATTTAAAAGAACCTTGTGACACTTGTTATATCACTCGTATATTGTTGCTCTTTTGTTGATTTTGATTGCTTCCATTGTCCTCATTTGTAAGTTGCTTTGAATAAAAGCATCTGCTAAATGACTAAATGTACATGTAAACGTAGAAAGACATCAGAAATCTTCAGAAAATAGCTGTAAAGATTCTTCAAAACTCTCTCTTTTGTGTTTCTGGCTGAACCGACCCTTTAAACACACCAACCCATTGCATCGGTTATTATGCAGATTTAGTTTTCTGTCTTTTTAGTAAATAATACATTCAGCGACAAAGATGAATTTGATTTTGATCTGGGTGAATTGAGAACAAATTGTGCATGTATCTGAATCCCCCCTTCGAAAGACAATTCATTCTGTTTGAACTCTAGCCATCTTGAATCAGAAAAAAAACAAGACAACGGGAGGAGGGAAACATAAGAGAAAAAAAAACGAGAAAGGCATCCAGTAGAGAAATGGTATTGATATCTCACTCCACAGTAAGACGCTGACCTGCTTTTACAGTCTGATGTAATTATCCGTGACGTGTGTCTAAACCATGGAGAACTGAACATTTGCAACACTCCTTCAGATTTCCATGCGAAACGCAACACCCTCCGTCCCCAGTGTTTGTACTAGCCGAGTTTTGCACCATTTTAAAAATGGTAATCGGAGGGCAGCGGAGAAAAATAAAATAAGAAACGGCATTTATTATGAACGACTTCAGTATGGCACACTTTCATCTGATAATTAGTGCAGCCTGCCTGCATCCTGACGTTTCATGGCATCTCAATAATAATGAGGGGGAGGTTGCAGAGGACAGACTGACAGGAAGGAGATTGTCTCTGTGGGGATCTGTGTGTGACTCGACTGCCAATCAGCCATCATGTTTAACACAAACACGCCCCGAAAAACCAAAGCTACACTTCACTCATCCACCAATGGGCCGAGGCATTCATCTTTACCAGGATAAATAAAGAAATAAAACAGTGGAAATGATTTACAACGCGTGTTGCTTTCTTGCTCTCTCAGGTTTATATATAAATAATACAATTATTATCTTATACCTCTTATAAATCTCTTAAAACCAGGAAAATGTGGTGCAGCACACAGAAGACAAATCCTCTGCCAGTCACGCGGATCCAGACTGTAATCTAAAGAGAGCGACAGGGAAGCAAGTGGGCATTTACTTGAGCCTGCGCCGCTGCCAGCCAAATGTGCAAAACAAAATGTGCGACACTCGTCTCTCTGTCCACATCCCATTGCTAGAAGCACGCAGGGTTTTGTGAATGGCAGCCAGCCGAATGACAGATTGTCCCTGAGGACTTGGGATTGGAGCATCCTGGTCTCCAGCACAAAGAGACCGAGACGGGCAAAAACCAAGTGCTGCGGAGGTTAAAACACAGCCAGGGAGACCTTAAGGAGGAAGATGTACATCAGCAACCGATAAAGACACAGTCACGAAGGTATAGCACACCAGAGATCTTAAGAAAGGAGAGAGATGTGAGATTTTAATAGATGAAAGAGTACTGAATGAAGCTGTGTTCTACTAGTCTACTGATGCACTAAAAGACTCAGCATAACCTACATGAACTTAAAACAGTCTAAGGTAGTTTGCCAAGTTGGTTTTCTTCTGGTTTCACAAGTCACTCATTCAGTCTCCTAGCTCAAGACAAAAACCTCTCTAAAATCAGCAAGCAGACCAAATTGAGAAGATAAACAAATAATTGTAAGTATACTACTATACAAAAACTTGGGGGCAGTTACAGTTAGGGGTTAAAAAATACAGTAAAAAACAGTAATTTTGTGAAAATTTTAAATATCTGTTTTTGATTTTAATATATTTTAAAATGTATAATTATTCCTACAATATATCATTTGAAATATTACATTAAGTTAAATATTTTTTAGCAGTCATTATGGAAGTCTTCAGTGTCACACAATCCTTCAGAACTCATTATAATATGCTGATTTGATGCTCAACAAATACTTTTAATTACTTTAATTGTTAAAATCAGTTGTGCTTCTTTTGTTTGGGGGGGGGGTATACTTTTTCAGGATTCTTTGATGAGCAAAGTTGATGAAAATATATGTTTATTTGACAATTAGAAAATGTCAGTTGCTTTTGAACAACTTTGTATATGTATTAATGTTTATATGCCTAATAATCATATTTGTTCATAAAAATAACAGCTAAAGATTCCACTAATAAATTCCCTTCAAGATCCTATGCATAACATAAATTAGTGATGCTATAAATGTCACCATTTAATTCTTAAACATGGATTAAATAGACTATGTATTCAAAAGTTCAATGTAACCGCAACAACAGTAACAATAAAAAAACAAACATAGAAAGCCTTGAAAAATATTCATATTTATGCTGCGATGCATTCCGGGATCTTAAAAATAAGCAACATTTTTCTGAATATGAAACTGTTTATTCAGCTAGAATAGCTAGGGCAAGATTTAAGCGAATATTGTTGGTCTAATGAGTGTTTAAAGTAATTGAAAGCAATTCAGAATCCTTAACATCTATAATTTAAAAATCTCCATATGCTGGGTGAAATGTAATTGTTCTTTTTAAATTGTAGGACATTAGAAATTACGATTTAACAAGCAAATTTACAAAACTGAGTTCACAAAACAAAAACACACAAAAAAAAAACATTTAAAATGACCTTTAGAGACATGGATCCATCCCAAAAATTCAGTGATTTCTATAAATACCAGTCTCTCTCTCACAGTTGAGAAGAAACAGGTAATCAATAACACAAGTAGTTATTGAACATCAGTCAGTCTCGGTGGAGATGTACAGATAGAGACTGGTGAGTTAGAGAAAGAGAGAGGAATAAAGCATGGTTTAGATGCATAAATAACAAAAAATCCTTATAGCAGTGTTTAGGTGCCCAGGGTATACCGGCCTGCTCTCTGCTCTCAACCCTGCTGAGTAACACGAGATCAGGGGGATCCAGAGGGATGACAGGCTCAGATCTGCGAAAAACAATGCAACAGCTACAGGATCTCTGATGTATCGAACATAAAATAAAAGATTAAATAAATTAATGTAAATTAATTAATAATAACAATAATAATGTTTATTTATTTATTTATTTATTTTTGGCCTTTAAATTAATAAGACAGTGGTGAACACTGGAAACCAATCGTGGGCGTTGTTTTGGACATGGGTTACTGCAAAAATTGCACCACTGTACAATGTATTGACACATGCACTATTCCACCAAGCCACGACTAGGGCATTATTCAAATAGGTCAAGAAAGATAAACCCATAGTGGGTGGAACATCATGTGAATTCACACAAAACTGCTTCAAGTGGTGTCGATAACGTATTTTACCGAGCAGAATACCCATGTTGATATAATAGTGTTTTTGCCGCTCAGTGGATCTGCGCTAAAGGAGATAAAGAGGGAATGAGGGGCTCTTTGGAGTGATTCATGGGTAACCCTGCTGTGGGCAGATGACTGAATGTCCAGTGTTATTTGCTGGGTCCTGCACAGCACACAGACACGTCACTCAGAGTGATAGAAACAGGTCCTGACAGAGCAGCACTGTTTTTCTTCCTGATCACTTGCATATTGATTTTTGCACTCTGCCTTTGACATTCCTTTTTCCAGGGGCGTGTTTACAATGATGACCATTCAAGACCTCTGTTTATCCTTCAACTTTACACACACACAAATTTATAAATTGCGTGCGCAAAAAGCAGCGACCAACAGAACATGAGGATTCACATGTTCATCATAGCCATCACATCACACACCTGCAGTGCTTCTTCGAGTGGAGAAAAACATAATAAAGCTATATATATATATATATATATATATATATATATATAACGAATAAATAGGCCTATACTAGAAATATATTTTCACTTAAATGATAATTTAAGAAAACGAAAGAAAAACTGTGCAACAAGCAGCCTACTCTAAAAAAAATCCTGGGTTATTTTTTAACCCAAATGCTGGGTTGAGCCTTTTGGGTCATTTTTGGGGGTTATTTTTTCAGTGTTTGTGTAGTTTGTGTACATTTTATTTTATTGATAAAATCGTTTCTGTGCAGTATATCATTCAAATTTATGCAGAGAAACATACAGGCGCGCGGTGTGAATCACTAAACGACTTATTGCGTGATGAAGAGTCTGATGCTTTGCATAAAATTATATTTATAAAGATACAGAATGCAAATACTTTGGATGTTAAAATATGTCCTCAGAGCCGTTTACTGTTTGTTTTTGGGCAGACTGTGAAGGCAATCTCAGTACATTTCGGCTATGAGTGAAACGCAGGGCGGCGGTCTTATCCGTGAGAAGTTCCCGTCGAACGCGACTCCAGCTCGGGTGCCAGAGCCAGCGCCGTTACGGTGGAAACAGAATTACAGTGGTCGATTTACTCGTGAATTACGTCTGTTTAATGTTTAATCTTTACTTCTAATGTTTGTTAAACGAGATTAAATAGGCAATGTGTATAGCTTACATAAAAATGAGCAAATAAAGGAAAATAAAGGAAGTTATCACGTAAACCAGTGGTTCTGGAGTATTTTACAAAAGTTTAGAGGATTTAAGTTAATCTGTAAACATTATTTCATGCATAAAGTAAAAAAAAAAGCTAATATTATAATACAAACGAATCAACCCTTTAGCTGAGTTAAATCAACTCTTTAAGATGGGTTAAATAAACAACCCAATTTACTGGGTAAAATTAACCCCAAATGTGTTCTGTCAACCCAGATTGGGTTGTTTTTAACCCAGTGTTTTTTAGAGTATGCAGAGTTTGTTCATTGTTGTGCTGCGCGAAATTAAAGCATACGGCAGAAAGCTGCATCCAATTTTTTTGGCTTATTTTACAAAAAAGCTAAGATTTTTTTTTATTGTGAATGTACACAAATAAAAGCAAACCTTTTACAATTCCGATTATCTTCATGACTAAGAAGAATTGCTTCCACTGTTAGAAGGGGGAAAAAATCAAGTGATTGCTCCAGCGCCACATGCGCTCACATTCAAGCATTTTGCCTTGACAATGCAGCCTGTTCATTTATCATTATAAAAACAACCAGTCAAACATATGGAAAAACACACTGCTCCATTTAAATATGTAGTAAAATCTGTGCTGTTAAGCATCATCACCGTATCGCCGTGAAGTTTTTTTGTAGGCGTATAGCTTATTTTAACCATGCAACAAGCCTTTTAAAATATTTTGATAAATTACTGAAAATAAATAAAATTATAAATAAGTGACTTTAAACCGTTTAACTGATTGTATTAATATTACAATTCTCATCAGTCGGTTAACAGTTAAACTGAACATCCCTAGTCCTAATGAATTTTGGCATAAAATAAAAATCTATAATTTTGACCCAAAGATCTAAGACTTTTTCTATGTACACAAAAGGCCTATTTCTCTCAAATATTGTTCAAAAATCTGTCTAAATCTGTGTTAGTGAGCACTTCTCCTTTGCCGAGATAATCCATCCACCTCACAGGTGTGGCATATCAAGATGCTGATTAGTGATTAGACAGCATGATTATTGCACAGGTGTGCCTTAGGCTGGCCACTCTAAAAAGTACAGTTTTACTGTATTGGGGGGGGGGGGGGGTCCGAAAACCAGTCAGTATCTGGTGTGACCACCATTTGCCTCACGCAGTGCAACACATCTCCTTCGCATAGAGTTGATCAGGTTGTTGATTGTGGCCTGTGGAATGTTGGTCCACTCCTCTTCAATGGCTGTGCGAAGTTGCTGAATATTGGCAGGAACTGGAACACGCTGTCGTATACGCCGATCCAGAGCATCCCAAACATGCTCAATGGGTGACATGTCTGGTGAGTATGCTGGCCATGCAAGAACTGGGATGTTTTCAGCTTCCAGGAATTGTGTACAGATCCTTGCAAACCGATTGTTGCAGCAGCTGTCCGGGTGGCTGGTCTCAGACGATCTTGGAGGTGAAGATGCTGCATGTGGAGGTCCTGGGCTGGTGTGGTTACACATGGTCTGCGGTTGTGAGGCCGGTTTGATGTACTGCCAAATTCTCTGAAACGCCTTTGGAGACGGCTCATGGTAGAGAAATGAACATTCAATTCACGGGCAACAGCTCTGGTGGACATTCCTGCAGTCAGCATGCCAATAGCACACTCCCTCAAAACTTGCGACATCTGTGGCATTGTGTTGTGTGAATAAAACTGCACATTTTAGAGTGGCCTTTTGTTGTGGCCAGCCTAAGTCACACCTGTGCAATAATCATGCTGTCTAATCAGCATCTTGATATGCCACACCTGTGAGGTGGATGGATTATCTCGGCAAAGGAGAAGTGCTCACTAACACAGATTTAGACAGATTTGTGAACAATATTTGAGAGAAATAGGCCTTTTGTGTACATAGAAAAAGTCTTAGATCTTTGAGTTCAGCTCATGAAAAATGGGGCAAAAAACAAAAGTGTCGCGTTTATCATTTTGGTCAGTGTATGTGTATATATATATATATATATATATATATATATACACACGCACACACACATGCATACATACATATTATCAACAATGGTTGTAATAATACAGATGCATAAAACTAATTATTTATTCACATTAAAATGTAAACAAATTAAATTTGAACAATTCATTCATTTTTTGGCAAGAAAATGTGGCATGAGAAGTTTACAGTTTAAATTAAAATTTGACAAAAATTTGATATTGTGTGATATTCCTTAAAAAATGATATATTAAGAAACTGTATTGTTGTTGTTGTTGTTGTTATTAGTAGTAGTAGTAGTAGTATATTGTGATTATACATTCTGTACAATAATAATTGTTATATTTTTCTGTCGTAATTTCCTCAAGTTAAACCAAACCTATATATTGTCAGGGAGTTAGGACCATGTATTGAAGAGTTTATATGTGTCTGACAACAGTTTTATTAAATTAAATGATTATATTCTTATGGAATACACTCTCTGAGCAGCTCTGGAGATGGAATTTACATGGAGTACGAAACTGTGATGTTCATTCACACAGAGACATTAAGACATGCAGAAATAACATTTGATAGCAGTCCTTTTGCAGTTTAATATTCACAGATATTAGTCCATATTGCAATTTGATGAAGTGTCCAGCCCTACCTTTTAAATTACTCATCTCAATTTTCATTCAAATGCTGCATTACACAGTAAATCCCATTTTATGACTGGACCCTAATTTTCAGCAATCAAACAGTAAAAATCCACTCTTCAGTATGTAGAACGACTTCCACAATCCCTCATAGACCAAACTAACCCGCCGTTCCAACTTGTGATGTGCAGCGATTGGCCGCTCTGGTGGTATTTGATGCTACTTTTGTTCATTTTGGGGCAATTTAATTGGTTAATTGCCTGTAAAGTTCTGGTGCTGGGTCGTTCGTCCCTTTTTTATTTACTCTCCCTGAGGCTTCTAGAACATGCCAAGGTTGAACGACACCATCTCGTCGCTCTCCGTCTGCTCGCTCCTCACCCTCTGTTAATTGCCTGTTTAATTAAGGGCTCAGCAGTGACCCCATGCATGGTGGCAGCAAGGGGACAGAGAGAAGTGGGGTCTATCGATCACCTCCTCTGGCCAGGAACAATCTTCCCTCAGCACTCCTCCGTTGACCCTCAGAGAGCGTGTCTGAGAGGCAGACATGCATCCATGCTTCATGACTCCAGTGCAGGGTGTCACGATGACTCAATATGGCATACACACGTATAGGGCTGGACCCCATCAGAGGTGAGGCTCTTGGCTCCACAGTAAATGGGCTTCTCTAATTGGTCTACAGACATAAGCTGTTAATTTACATGCCAACTTACGTGGCTCCTTGTTCATAATCTACACCCTCAAAGGAACTGAGCTATGGTCTCAAAGTCCCCAACGTTTTCACGGTGGTCCAATTAGTCACCATTATGTTGAGAAAATACTGTCAACTTATTTTATTTTGTTCAGGACTTTTATGCATCAGTTGTTGATTAGATGGAGTTAGACTAAATCATTTAGCAGACTAAATGATTGAAGACATCCGACATGCTGTATATATATATATATATATATATATATATACAGTATACTGCAAAATATTTCCAAACAGGTTTACAGAACTCTCTGTGGATAAAAACCAAAACAAGCTAAAAATGGCATCCTTATCTACATATAAAAATGGGATAGAAGAAAATAATCTATCATATTCTAAAAATTACACACTGCCTCATCTTGTGTCATTAGACAGCCACATTTATGTCCACAGCCCTGATCCAAAAAACTGTCCCTGTCCAGATCCAATAAGAATTTCTGAGAGCCTGTTACAGTACTTAATGGGTGTGAAAATGAAATTGTGTAAAAGTGGAGACTAAGAGGCCTATAAAACCATTTTCATAAATGAACATTACTTCAGTGCTCCCCAGACAAGATTTGCGATGAACTGCAACATTTGTATGCCCTCTATTTGGTCCGAGCTCTGTGCGCATTATATGCTGAATAATTGAATCAAGCTGTGATTTGGTTCTGTTCCATTGAACAAGTGCTGAGATGTTTCATAACTGTGGTTCTCCTGGCTTCCTCTCTCTCGTAAAACACCTACCCACTGCCAACAACACCACAACAAGCGTTCTTCCTGCTTAGCGATGAGCGCTATACTTCGGTTTCCCCAGCAATGCCTGAAAACCATTAGGGCACTCACCACTGAGAGGATCCTTCTGTGCCGGTTATCTCCAGAACGTCGTAGTCTTCTTCCAATTGAAAGTCAGAGAAGACCAAGGCGATGGTGTCTCCTGGTTCAGCCAGCACGGTCCAGGTGCAGTCCGCGTTGTTGTTGTAGTCCTGGGGGTAATTTGGACTGGTGATGACACCACTTTGACCCCGTAGTGTGCCACCACAGCCATCGTCCGCTGCGAAGAGGTGATACAAAAATACAGACACATTTAACTTCTTAAATCAGCTGGAAATAAGAGAATGATAAGATGCCATGGCACTCAATGGGAGTCTTGAGGTTTCGGGCTACACTTGCAGCCCAGTGATGCAACACACCGTAACATGGGGGTAATTAATTGAGATCTATGTAAAATTATGTTAATTATTTGTAGTCAGAACCTGTTCTACTCTTTAAAACTGTGTTAAGGAGACGATTATATAACAAATAGGCACTTAAAGGCTGCTGTGGTAATTGAGCCCCCTGGCTCTCCCAACCTTCCTTAGTGAATCAAATACAATCTCTCTATTTTTCACTCTCTTGATGCTCAGTCTTTATTCCTGACAGCGAGTCCGTGAGGTGAGGAAAAAGAGCCGAGCCAACTGAGGGTGAAGGCAAAGCAACAGACCCACTGACTTCCCTCCCCCTATTATTTTTCTATGTGTCCCTCCCCTGAGAAAAGGAAGAAATCAAAACTTTTTGACATGGAGAAAAGTTAAGTCTAGATACCTGACCTCCTTTTCAAAGACTACTCCCCAACATCACCTAAAGAGGTATTGTCTCTAAGACGACATACATACAAATTATTATATATATATTTTTAAGACAACCAGGCTGCATCTAAAAGCATTTTTGTAGTTGATAAGTTGGAAAAACTCTTTGTTGGAGATCGTACAGGTAAATAGGGACTACAAGATTTCCAAGGTGAGTTTTGGTAGAAATCATATAGAATTTGAGATGTTTAGCTGAGGTGTCAAACAAAGTTGGGTCATCTCAACAGACTTTGGTCAAGGAAGAGTCATATTTAATATTTGACAGGAATGAAAACGAGGCTGTGAGGAATAGAAGTACAGTGCGTTCAATGGACTGTGCTGTTGTTTATCAACAAAGAATGTTCTGCTGAAAAAATATATTTCCAAAAAACGTTCAGTAGACAACAACTCCATGAAACAGTTTTGAAAGTTGGGAGTTTTGTAAAGTACATGTGATCTAGGACCGTCACACAGTGTGTGCCATTGAGAAAACTATTGTGAAAAAGTCTATCCCTCAAAGACTCATTCATCCATGCAAAATTCAATATAGCATCTACCCTGATTAAAGTCAATTGAAATCGCAATTCTTCAAAGGTCCAAAAGTCTGAGACTTTGCTTGTTTGTTTGTTATTATTGTTCAATCAACAATACATTTCAGGATGTTTTATTTGATTATTGATGCAGAATAAACAAATATGATAAATATTTCTTATTCAAACTGTCAATGTTTCTTCATTTTTTCTCATTTTATGGTAACTAGTTTTTACTAATCTGATACATTTTGAAGTTTTTGTACACTACCATTGAAAAGTCTGGGGTCAGTAAGATTTTTTTTAAGAAGCCACTTACGCTTATCAAGGTTGCATTTAGAGTATTTGATCATAAATACAGTAAAGCACTGATATTGCGAAATATTACAATTTAAAGTAACTGTTTTCTATTTGAATGCATTTTAAAATTGTATTTATTCCTGTGATGGCAAAGCAGTCTTCAATGTCACATGACCCTTCAGAAATCACTCTAATATGCTGATTTTCTGCTCAAGAAACATTTCTTATTATTAATGTTAAAAATTGTGCTGCTTATTTTTGTGAAAACATTATTTATTCTGCATTCTTTGAGGAATAGAAAGTTAAATAGAACAGCATTTATTTGGAATTGAAATAAACATTACTATTTTATGCTACAATTATTTGTACATGTGCTCACAAGCTTTTGAACGCCATTGTGTAGAAAAATATATATATTAAAAACATTTACACTTACAATAAAAAGACATCCCTGCCCTTTAAAGCCTCTAGTTTGATAGCTACAGAAGAATTCTGAATTATGGGTGCATGCCAAGTGGATATGTTGCCTTCCAGGCAAGTAAAGGAGCAAAAGGCCTCTGTGTGAGCGAGTGAGTGATAATGATAACTAAGCCTCTCTGGGGTAAAATAAGGGTTGAGGGGAAAAGAGAGTGATGGGAGATTTGTTTAGCAGGCGTTTGAGTTGGCATTCGTGTGTGAGTTCGAGAGGGAGGAAGGAAAGACAACGCGAGAGAAAAAGTGAGTCATCACACCTACCTACCGGGCAAAATTCTCTCTCACCAGCCAAATAAACAAACACTATGTCAAAGCGAGTACAGAGTGTGCGTATATGCCTCACACAGGTGAAGGAGCTTGCTTGTCACTGATGGGTGATGAGTTCTTCTCTGATAGGCCAGCATGGGATTCATTAGCGGTGACTGGCTAATCGCATGATTTCTTTTCTGTGAGTGGAAAACGGCGGGAGGACCTGGGCCCTGTCAGTCTTCCGTCGGATCCGTCACTCTTACATTTCCCCGGAGAGACACAGAGCATATGTGAGGAGCAGCCTCTAGGAGTTCTAGAACAGAGGGATGGAGAGAGGGGAAAAATTGCAACGGAGGCAGGGGAGGGAGGGCTTGGTGAGAGGAACGGCTATTGGTATTCCAGCCGAGAGTTTCCTTCACACTTCAGTAGAACATACTGATCACTGGCCTCAGCTCTGCTTCTCAGTTTGGTCGTTTGATCTTGTAGAGACTTTGTGACTTCATGTCTAAACTGCTAATATTTATAAAAGGTTTTGTGAAAAATGATTTACCATTTGCAAAAACCTAAAAGCATCACTCAAATCTAGATTAACAGTCCATGAAGGAGATACCAGTGCTTACAAATGATGGCTTTAATGAGAACATATATGCAAGGAACAAATGACCAATCTCAATTCAGTATGCATACAGATATCAGAATGACAACCTATCACAAGTCTCTACACATACAATGCTGTTTAAAAGTTTGGGGTCAGTGAGTTATTTTTTTTATAAATTAAATTGTTCAAAAGTTACAGAAAAACGCTAAGAATGTCACAAAAGATTCTTATTTCAAATGAATTATGTTATTTTGAACTTTCTATTCATCAAAAAAGCATCACAACTGCTTTCATTATTGATAATAACAAGAAATGCTTTTTGAGTACAAAATCTGAATATCCCTAAAAAACGGCAGTGGAGGCTGGAGTAATGACTGTGTGAAGAGAAAAATATATAGCCTATATAAATCAGCTTTGCCAACACATACATGTATATTTAACATAACATTTTAAGACATTAAAATATAAATCAGTTATTTTAAACTGTAATAATATATCATACTATTACTTTTTATTTGATTTTTTTTGGCAGGTGTGAGAAGATAATTCTTTAAAAAAAATACAAATCTGAACCACCCCAAACCTTTGAATGGTCATGTATATTTCTAACACTATAATGTTTATAGTATTTATTAGTGCTGTCAAAATTAGCGCGTTATCGCAAGCCATTATTCTTTTCTTTTTTCATTTTAACACGTTAAAATTATTTAACGCTGTTAACGCAGGGGCGGGGCACGTTTCAGACGTGCGTCAGGCGCTTCCACTTCACGTCAGCACCAGGCGCGAGACAAATGAGCGCGGAAACGGTCCTGTGCTCGTAGCACGTGCTCTTGCACGCACAAATGCACCAGCGCGAGCTGTAGCCATTATCATTTCATATCAAAGCGCGAAATAAACTACGAGCATGCAATGTCGTGGTCAGTTAAGACATGAAGTTACCAAAAAGGCGATTATAGACTGCATGCATATAATATGTTATACATATGAGTTACATTAAGAACATGTCTGAAATGGTTTTCAAAACTGTCCTGGAGCAGCCCAGCACTGTCTCCCTCATCTAACACACCCGATTAAACTCGTCACTTCTTTAGTAGAGACTGAAATGGGTCCGAACTAAAGTGGGTCAGAGAAGGTAGAGAATTGAGAGAAAATACGATGCGTGTCAGATCCGCGTCACGTTCAGCAGCAACAGCTCTTAAATAAATAACAACCTAATAACCAGCTGCTGTGATGTCTTTTAATCAAAGAAAAAGAAAAAAGTAGAAAATCAATAACTTTTATAGCTTCAAGTATTCATCTGTATTTAATTTAGATTTTAGTGTTTGATAAGTTATAACTTTATTCAATTTCTTTATATTTCTGCTATGGGGCACAGGTAACTAAATATGACATTTATTATAATGGGTTTATGTGAAGATTGTTTAAAGTTCACTTAAATTAGAAGTTATTTTTAAAGTCTAATAAATGTTAAAATTGATACCTCTTAATTATAATGTAATGTTGAATGGCTATAGTCAATGTTTAAATATTAGGGGACATTGTTATAAGCAAATCAGTAGTATTGATATCAGTGATGCTGGCCTTCAGTCATAAAAAAGATGACATTTAACAAATATAAAAATATACTACCTTTATGTTGTTTGTACATTAATTTGAAGATTGAATGTGAAATTTTATTTAAAAACTTTAATATTAGGTGGGATTAATCGCCATTAACTGACTGCCATTAACAATTTGGAAAGACGATTACTTATTATTTTTTCTTTGCTATTGGAGCAAATGGATGCACAAAATACACAAAACACATTTTCTGTGATTTCCCCATCAACACTATAGAAGTATACCCAAATGTGATGATTTTTTAACCCCATAAATGTGAAAAGTGTCCATCACTTAGTATCAGAAAGAGACAAGCATAACCTGTTGGTTTTACCACAGCAAAGCCATTTTTGCGCCATGGTAAATTAAGTACAATGTACAATATACTATAGTACACAATCATTTATTGTCATAGTAAGTAAAAAAGTATCAAAAGCACCCCCAATTTTTGTAAGGCTACCCCGTTTCCTGACAATTACTGTATGTGACAGAACTTTAGTTTAAATCAATTAGTTTTCTTGAACCTATGAACTGCCCCAAGGAAGTCTCTTTAATGTCAATGTGACTTGTTCAATTGGCTTGGATAAATGGATGATGTGTGATGAATAAAGATATAAGCCCCTACACAAGATGGTCTGCTTGTGTTTCATGTCTCTTCGTACTGCCTTCCTCGGGCTCTGCGGCTGCCATGGTTACACAGCAGCGAGTGGTGTGCAGCGGCACCCTGAGACTCGAGAGCCAGCACTGATAGAGAAGAACAACGGGGAAAAGAAAAGGATTTTGGAGGAACAACAGATCCAACCAGTTCGTGAGATTTCAACTTCTCAGTTTTCTCTTATTCTCTTTTTGGAACGAGCATTCCTGTTCGGTGTGCCATAGAGGAGGGTGGCATGCCAGCAGCCCGCCATTTTGACGTTTTGATTGCGGAATACTGAATCTATTCCCACAGTGCGAGTGAATGTGGGGGTTGAGAGGGCTGTGAGGATACAGACCATGTGGAGATGCTTAGATTCAGAGATCTGAATGTTCATCTGGGAAACTATTTATTAATGTAGGCTTATTAGATCAAATATTTATAATGTGCTCTATAGGAAATGGTAAATAAGTCAGACTTAATGCTGTGAAGAGGCCTAGAAGATAAGCAGTAATGAGGACAGAAAAAAATATGACTTCTGTAGCCTTATTGATACTGCGTGACTCCTTTAAGGGAAATGACCCAACCTCCTGCCAAATTTTGGCCACCCATAATCAGAGCCAGAGTGGAGGCTGTCTGCTGTCGGCTACCACAGCCTTTGAGTTGCTGTATTCGCTTCTTGTGTACAGAGCAGAACTTCATTTGGTGACAGTGGCATGGTTAATTAATTGAAGAGAGATAAAGCATGAAGGATGATAGAGGATACAAAAGTAGTTAAGATTTCAGAACATCGATTTAGTGTCATATACTGTATATGTTTAAGGTTACTTCCCTTCTGAATTAGTCTATAAATATAAAAGAGTTTTATTTTTTATTTGGCACCAGAAAATTAACAAACACGATAAAAAAAATGCATTTCAAATTTAAAAGATAACATTTCAAACTTAAATTATAGCCTATTGAATGCAAGTAATACAGTTTTAGGCATGGTTTCACAGAAAGGGCTTAGAATAAAGGTCATAGTTCAATTAGGAAATTTAAGTTGTTTTTATAAACATGCCTTAGGGACAAAAAATAAAAATAAAACACTACTGATGTGCATCTTGAGATAAAACAATGGCACTTACCAGTAACACTTTAGTATAGGGACCAATTATCACTATTAACTAGATGCTTATTAGCATGCCTATTATTAACATATTGGCTGTTTATTAGTACTTATAAAGCACATATTCTGGACGACCATATTCTACTTCCCTAATCCTATCCAATACCTCAACTTAACAACTACCTTACTAACTATTAATACGCAGCAAGTTGGGAGTTTATTATGGGAAAAGGCTTAGTTAATGGTTTATTAATAGCAATAATTGGACATTTAAAAAAAGTGTGACCGAATGTACTTATTTTAAGATGTCAGTGCCACTTTCCTTCAATTAAAACAGCTACTAGGCTCAAGACTTGACTATGAAACCGGGGGTTACGGTTACTTCCCTTGCAAATTTATCAGGCGTAGTCTGACATGCACCACTCCAAAAATGGAACAACTCGTCAAATCTATGAGGACCGCAATCGCCGTGATTGGTCTGCTACAACCCCACCTTCAGGTCAAAAAAAAAAAATCTGCGATAGCGTCGCATTTCCTCATATGCATTTCTGCTTCTGACATGACTACAATGAAAACAAAGATGGACTAACAAGTCAAGCTGCAACAAAAGTCGCCACCATCATTGCCGATATTTCACCAGCAACATTCCTTTGGATACTGCCTACTAGTGGTCTGCATGCGTAATTGTATATCGTCATGGACAATGACGCAGAAGTATAAATGAAAACCGCGTAGAGGCTACAGCACAAGTCTGAGGCATAACTATAAATCAGCCTTAAGGTTACTTCACTTATGATTTTATTTTCATTATATAGACTATAGATGCGATTACTTTATTCGTTGCCACCTTTTTTTAAACCAAAATGTTTTTTTTTTTTTAAATAAAATCCCTAAATGCATTATCCCTGCTGTACCCTTCTGCATGCTGGCTAAGAACCATCAGGTTAACTGTACCAAGAACTGCAGTATGATTAAGATACGGGACATTTATGTCTCTTGTAATATTGTTCATAAATACTTTATTGTTAAAGTTAAGAAGGAACGAGCAGCTGGAGACATATGGCTGGATTGAGACTCGGTAAATCCATTAACTGCTAACACCTGGCACAAGAAAGTGGAGTGATGTGATGGTGCAAAAAATAGATGAAAACTGTAGAATAAAAAAAAAAACATCACGAAGGGCAGAAGGGCGCCAGTGAAGGATAGTAGAGCTTCAGCATTTGTAAGTGGTGGTATTCTGGCATTGCGTGGCTGAGCATGTGTGTCTTTACGTGGGCTTCCTGTCCCCCAGCCCGGCCACAGATGGCCCTGGTTCATACTGGCCTGTGAGAACACACTCACACCCGATCTGGAGACTGTGCATTGCATTCGCATATGTCTAATACATTATACATGCTATTATCTGTGGAGCACATTTTCATTGTTTTATTAACTGCTAGACCTGTATATGTTCATTTATACATATTTATGAGCCTTTGTGTATAACAGAATGGACGTAAAATGTAAGCATGTCATGTCAATGGGAGTTCAACATTGTGTTAATATTTGGCCTCAAACTGTCAGCATGTTTTCAGTGTATCATGACCGAGAGCATTTGGATATCCCTTTTCCCCAGGCAACAACTACCACGTGACCTCGCTGTCTCACAAAATGCATTCATGTGGCTTTCACACGTCGGCAGGTATCACCTCGGGGTCTCTACTGCGTATCATCCAGGAAAAATAGAACTGTGCAGCCAACCTGCTACTAAACGCTGGGATATCTGTCAGCCCTGATAAAGACACTTGGTAACCTTTTCTCAAGTCTCTCTTGAGGAGGTTCAATCCCACCTGGCCCATTTGGAGCCCCCAGACTCACCTCGGCAGTATGGCAGGGGGAAGTCCCAGGCAGCGGTGCCAGAGGAAGTGGCCAGGCAGGAGAGCACAGTGTGGCCCTCCAGCACATAACCCTGGTTGCAGCTGTAGCGGATCTTATCCCCGATGTTGAAAGTAGAGCCCTGCTGCATGCCGTTCAGCAGCTGGCCTGGATTCCCACAGGTGTAGCTTGGAAGGGCTGGAATGGGACAGAAACAAAAGGTTTTAACTGTAAACTGTTTTGTAATAAACAGAGAGAGAGAAATTAATTGAGATTCTTAATGTTTGAGGTATTCCTGTAAAATTAAGTCTAAACTGAAATAAACTGCATTTTAAAATACATTTTAAATTGTAATATATCACATACAAGCATTTTACCGTATGTTATATCTTGGTGAGCCTAAAAGACTTCTTTCAGACACATTTTTCATCTTTACAAAAGTCTACAAAATAGACGTAGGGTTCCATTTTGCGGTAATAGCCTGAAATTATACAGTAGGCTATATCTATAATGTAACTTCATAATACCTATACAATCACAGCATTACTTTGTACATACTATAATATTCAACACATTTACAGTACTTCAATATATCGGAAGTCATTGTGACTCACAATTTATTTGACATTTGTCAAGATTTAACATTATGTAACATGATAAATGGATGCAAGACATTATGGCAACACACAGCACATTAAAGTCTAAGGCAAGTCAGTTTACAAGGAAAAATTAAATGTTAACATTTCAAAAATGTCAAACGACCAGTTGGACGACAATTAGAATATTTGTTCTTCTGCTCAATAGGCTTAATAAAATATAGATACACCATTTATATATGCTGCGTTGTCACGGGAACATCCCAGCTGAAGATAATGAGGAAATGATGTATCTCCCTTTGCCAAGTGCATTCCAAACGACTAAATAATGCACGCACGTGCCCTGTTAACTCCAAAGTCCCCACGCCAAGGGGATAGGGATGATCACTTCCATTTGTAATTTGCCCTGTGAACCGTACGGTACGCGTACCATTACATCCCTAGTAATTTTTTTAAATCTGTATACCCATAAATGATACCCATAAACAAAATACCCATACTGGAAGATAAGCTCTGCTAATGGCAATGACGTGTTAGCAGGAATAGTGCACTGCTGTCTTAGTAGTGCTGGCTATGGAGAGACAGCTAGTGAGAGAGAGATGTGGTCTGACTGCTGATTACATCAGCGCTGATTAGGACAGCAGTTTTGTCACTGCACATGTGAGAGCATGAGAGAACACCTCGTTTGGCACACACACACACACACACACACACATATTTATCAGCATGCATATTAATGAACAGTTACACAGGTGTGAGAAATATACACTTGTGATTGTATGATTTTAACCAGGACTGAGTTGAGAGCTCCTTTAACCGTTAATTAATTTGATTGAACGAGTGGCATGAGTATGAGCCAGAATGCTAACTAGATTCTCCCGTCGCTGGTCCGGCAGAACTGTTCAAAAGAATAAAAAACATACATTTTCTCATTCTGATTTTGCATATACATAAATCATAAATGCATAACGGATCTGTTTCTTAAACAGAAATCCCTAATGGCCTTGAGAGACTTTACGTATTCTATGCAGCCTCTGGATGTTCCCTCATATGCCGTTCTCCCAGTGGCCCCGTTGTATTTGTCATCTCCAGTCTATAACTCAAAGGACTGACTGCACCACTCTTGCAGTTTGACTGCTTTAACCATTTTAAGGGTCGCTATATCCTGCCCGAGTGCTGAAAAGGCAAGAGATGCTTCTCACGTTACGTCTGCATCTATGACCCTACTTCTATTTCTCTTTCTCTGTCTCCATTTCCACTGAACCAGAGAGAGAGAGAGAGAGAGAGAGAGAGAGAGAGAGAGAGAGAGAGAGAGAGAGAGAGAGAGAGAGAGAGAGAGAGAGAGATTGGGGAACAAAAGAATAAACGCTATTCTTGTAAGCTGGAGAAGAATAGGAGTTCTAATATTTCCATCACTTTGTTTCCCCTTTCTTAACAAATTCCACTTGAGAACTAATCACGATTAAAACAAAGTCTGGTGTGCTTCATAACGCCTTCCAGTCAGAGTCACTCACTTGGACAGGTAAACATCCTCTGAACAACATGTAAAGCAAGTAGTTGCAGGTAAATAAATAAATAATATGATTAAATATTAAATAATGATGGCCAATAAATGTTTATATATTTCTCAAAAGTGCTCAGTACAGCAACCTGATAAAAATGTGTCTGCGATCAAGAGATGAATATAAATGAAACAGCAAGGTCAATAAATGAAGTTTGCGAGTGTTCACAACAACCGTGACACTCATAAACTGCTTAGCATGCAATATTTCCACAGCAGATTCAAGAGAACTGATTTTATGTTGATGAGGATTGATTTGTTTTACCAGCAAAAAATAACTGAAGCAGCAGCAGGCGTAAATAAGTAATTTGCAACAGCGAGAGAGCAACACCACATACAAATCACTAATGAAAACATAGTTACCTAGAAAGAAAGTATGTCTGTGACTTTAGCACGTATAGGTTATGTTATGAAAGTTGCATGTCCACGCACACAAAAATGAATATGAAAGCTCTGGCGCAATCCGCTCTGACACGCCTACCACTCTCTACAGACTATACTTTAAAAGTGACATTGTGAAATTGATCCCAACACACTAGCACATTAGCTCAATAAGCAGTTTCTGCTTTGTTGAGCAACGATTCAATCAATGCCTTCTGTGCGTGTACAATTACCAGGCAACTGCAGTGAACACTCATCACCCCCCTGCACACAACAGGCAAGACATGCAATCTTTTGCAAATCCCACAATTCATTCTACACAGGAGAAGAGTATTAGCGGCTTCCCACTAAAACGTAATGAGACCCATGCATGAGTTCCAGCTGAAAGGAGACTGTTGTGCTGTCCATGAAAAAAACTTGAATCAAATGTGTATGTCCCCCTGGTCTTTCATGCTTTCTGAGGGACGTTTGAGCACAAATATATGAAGTCAAAATGTTTGTTAAAAATTTTCCTTTGTATGACTTACTTTCTTCTGTCAAACAAATCACACTTTAGTGTTTTTATTTTTTGGGTTCATACAATGAAATTGAATGGGGTCCAATGTTATTTGGACTCCCAATATCACAATATCTTCTTTTTTTCACAGATGTCAGTCAGCCATACAGGTCTGAGGTACAATCTATTTCTTCTTTCTTAGATTAGACTAAAAAACAAAGACATTACGAAACTGCATATTTTTGTCAAGACATACATATGTATTTTTGTTTATGCCCCAGAGTATTAGCTGTTAAAATTAAGCATCAAAATAATGTTTTGTTCAGATGATTATATAAATAGACCCAACAGTGGAACTTTTTAAAGACAGTTTAATAATTATTCAGTTGAAGATAAACCTACAGGGATTACATTCTCTTCCGGCCTATAACCACCAAAATAAAACAGTCACCTATTTAAGAGAAAAAAATGGATATTTACCAGAGACCTGCCAAAAATATCGTACAATTACTACAATAATATATATAGCAAACAAATTTAATTAAAGTAAAATGTCTACTTTAATTTTTCCAATAACCTGAAAAAAGTCAAAATATGGGAGAAATAAATGTTATTATATATTATTATACATATCTATTATACTATAGGGGTGTTGAATGCTTGAATCTGATTGGCTGATGAAAGTGCTAAGGTGTGCAATTATTTGTAAGGCTTTCACGCACGGCCAAAGTAGTTCCAGGCAGATCTTGACAACATGACAATTCCATATGCATAAGATTTATGTTATTTCAAAGGTCCTTACATCACCTGAACAATGTCTTGAGGTGTGGTAACCATTGTTTAAGCGGTCCGTTGAATTATTAGAAAATAAAGCACACCCAAGGTGGATCACCACCTGTGATAATGTTTTTTGTCAATTACCAATATTTCTGCATCAAATAATGTTCGACAAGTGTTAAGTCAACAGTAGGTTCTACAGTCAAAATTGTGTTTTGTTTCTCTCTCTCTCTCTCTCTCTCTCTCTCTCTCTCTCTCTCTCTCTCTGTACCCTGAGTCATAAGGGCTCTGGTCTCTTTGCCTTTCATCTGGATCTAGTTTATTTCTATTTTCTTAGTAGCTTGAGTCAGCAGAAAAGCAGACACAGAGGTAGGGTGAAGATGAGCTTAATAAATGCACAATTTATGTTCTCAGACCACTGGGGGTTGAAGGAGTGTGTCTCACATTGAATGGTCAGTAACATTATGTGCTCATAATTAGCTCAGCATCTGCCCAGAGGAAACCTGCTTTGATTCTTAATTCTGTGTGGTTGTTATATATATATATATATATATATATATATATATACATATACATATACATATGCACAATACACACACACACACACACACACACACACACACACACACACACAGGTACATCTAAAAAAAAAATATGGTGAAAAAGTAATTTTTTGATTAGAGCTTACAGCTAATGAAATTCAAATCAGTCTCTCAAAATATTAGAATATTTACATTTGAGTTTCAATAAATTACATCCATACAGTACAAATTCTGGGTATCTCTTGTTCTTTGAAACAACAGTAATGCAATGGTCCAGAAGACGATCATTGACACCCTCCACAAAGAGGGTAAGTCAGAGAGGGTCATTACTGAAAGGGGTGCTGTATCAAAGCATATCAAATGCAAAGTTGACTGGAAGGAAGAAATTGGGTAGGAAAATGTGCACAAGCAACGGGGATGACCGCAAGCTTGAGAATACTGTCAAGCAAAGCTGATTCAAACACTTGGGAGAGCTTCACAAGGAGTGAACTGAAGCTGGAGTCAGTGCATCAAGAGTCACCACGCTCAGACATCTTCAGGAAAAGGGCTACCAAGCCACTTCTGAAACAGAAACATTGTCAGAAGCATCTTTCCTGGGCTAAGGAGAAAAAGAACTGGACTGTTGCTCAGTGGTCCAAAGTCCTCTTTTCAGATGAAAGTACATTTTGTATTTAATTTGGAAATCAAGTTTTCAGAGTCTGGAGGAAGAGTGGAGAGGCACAGAATCCATGTTGCTTGAAGTCCAGTGTGAAGTTTCCACAGTCAGTGATGATTTGGGCTGCTATGTCATCTGCTGGTGTTGGTCCACTGTGTTTTCTAAAGTCCACAGTCAACGCAGCCATCTACCAGAACATTTTAGAGCACTTCATGCTTTCTTCAGCTGACAAGCTTTATGGAGATGCGGATTTCATTTTCCAGCAGGACTTGGCACCTGCCCACACTGCCAAAGGTACCAAAAGCTGGTTCAATGACCATAGTGTTACTGTGCTTGATTGGCCAGCAAACTCGCCTGACCTGAACCCCATTGAGAATCTATGGGGTATTGTCAAGAGGAAGATGAGAGACACCAGACCCAACAATGCAGATGACCTGAATCAAACAGATATATTCCAGTTATGTTGTCACATTTACCACTGGTTGCGCAGCAATTTGGAAAGCACTGCCACCTACAGGTGAACTTTGGAGCAGCAGCGTATGAAATACAGAAATTAGAAAAATTATGATAACGTACCGTTTGAAATATAATAGATACCTAGTATTTTTCCAGTACCGGTATACCGCGCATTCCTAGTGTCACATGACCCTTAATCCTTAATATTTGAGTGTAAAAACTGATACTTTTTTCTAGGATATTTTTTTTATGAATAATTAAAAATAAATATTTGTATTATTATTAATTGTCATCACTTTTGATTAAAATAATGCATTGTTGCTGAACAAACTTTATTCAATATTAAATAAACAAAAGAGCTAACAAAGCCCAAACATTTGAATGGTAAGGTATATTAAAATATAATTTAATTATATATTATATAAAATAATAGCAATTTTAAAATTCATCTGTTAATGTTGCTGCTTGACACACAACAAAAAGAGACTGAATAGGCTAAAACAACAATGAATAAATGAAGACATAATAGGAATTATGTGATCGCTAACTGCACATCTTTCAGAACTAAGACTAAAATGACACCAAGTTTGTCACATTTTAGAGATAAAAATCTAAATTTAGTGATACATTTTAGTGCGCTAAGTTTAAATATATCACATAACTGCCTATGGCCTTTTCATCCTGTACCCTATAAACATGGCTTTTACCATCGACCCCCTAGGCTTCCAAAAATGTTTATGCAATGTCTTTATATCATTCTTATCTACATCTTTTTGTGTCTAAGGTTGCAAAAAGCACCTCACTAGACCGGTAGCTTTTTCTTTCTTTAATACCTGCTTCTCAAGAGCACTGAGGGCCAATACACTTAATTTAGAGGCGTCTTGTCACTCTCGTTCTAAAGAGCTCGACCGCTGAGAGAATTTAAAACCACCTGGGCCTGCTATGGCTGGCGCATTATTAAAAGCCTTTCATACAGCCGTGCACAGTTATATACAGCGGGACAGAGACTGAGCCTCTGGAGAAGAAAAACACACCTTGGATGTTTTACTAATTCGGAATTAGCCGATTTATTTGCTTATACATTGCGATGAACGAAGCAACTGAGCAAATAATGTGAGCTTGCTCTCCACAGCAGCATACTCGGAGTCAGACCTTAGTCTCATTGCGTTGCCACGGCAACAGGCACAGGCCCACCTGGGTGCGGTGGGCCGGTGTCAGCGAGGAAAGCAGAAGGACGGGAGTATCAGCGAGCTTGTGTTTGTTTGTATCTTCTCTGTTCCACACACTAGAGGGACCCCCGTGTGTGAGGAAGAGTTTCCAAACGTAGCTCCGGCATTACCGTTTACACCTCCACTAGGTCTGCTCTTTCTAAGAACTGGCGGTCTCACAAGCTGATTCGCACCGCTCACCCACAGACCAAATAATCCCCGCTGTCTGCCTTCAAAGCTATTTAGCAACAGGCCCGTGTACCTTTTTAAAGCTCCATGTGTAATGATGCTACTTACTGCATCCTGTGGTGAGGATAAGAAACTGTACATTTGCACTCAAAACATGATAAATTATATTATGCTTTGATAAAGGCAGACACTGAATTAAATCTGACACTGATTTTTTTCAGATTTTTGTGAATGTTTTCTCAGCCTTGTGTTACTCCAACGATGTTGACTTTTCAGTAATTTTTTTATTATTGTTTTTATTTTATTTTTATTATTTAATATGTATGCAGCTTTTTCTTTTTTAAATGCAACTACAATAGGATGTGAAGATCCTTAAAGGACAAAATAAAACACTAAAGAATGTGTCATGTACCCCATATCCTTACATTAGATTTGGTCATTATTACAGGTTGCAGTTTAAATAATTATATATTTCCCTTAAATTGCATTTATGTTCAAATTTAGATCAACCAAAAAAAAAAAATAGTTTAACAGACTAATTATACTAGATTAGATATCACTTTGTTTTTTGTGTAATCTCTGGAAAATGAGATTCACGAGCTGCAGCCGAGGGGGGGGGGAAATATATAAAAATAAAAAAACTAATTCCTTAGTTTTAATTATTCCTTCGTAATAATATTATATATATATATATATATATATATATTATATATTCATATTTTTTGAAGGTTGATACATGGCAAACAAATATATATACTTTTTATTTATCATTTTTGAAGGTTGATACATGGCAGAAAAGCTGCATCCATGATGCATTTAATTATTTTAATTATTTTATTATGTTTTATTTATCATTATTTTTTATCATTTTGGAGGTTGATACATGGTCAAAAAAGCTGCATGCAAATTCTTCAAAGAAAAAAAAACATCCAGGAATTTCAAAGTACATGAGAATGATGCTTTATGAGTTCAATGGAAAATGCCTTTGTGGACAGGAACATGCATGGATTGTGCCGATGCTGCTAGCAGGAATCCCTGGACGTGACGTCAGGCAGACAGCCTGTCTGCATGTGTGAGAGAGAGTGTTTGCGTCCTCTCAGAAATCACACTGCCATTTGGGAGATGTCCATGTGCATCCCTGTGAAATCAATCCATGCCTAACGGGGATCGAGGAAGCAGATCAGAGCCTCTATAGCAGCTCCTAAATTACACAAAGCTGCCGGCCGGCCTCAGACGAATGTGAATGAGGAAGAATGGTATTGAAAAGAGAATCAGACATTTTAAAATGAGGAAGCAGAAAAGAGACAAATGGCTATGGTGACTGACATCAGCAGAAGAAAATAAGGGGTACTCGGCATGTCCAACAAAGCTACAGTATATGATTGTCTAAAACGATTAAGCGTGAAATGTATTGGAGATCCAATCACTTTGATTTTTGCTTATTGACATAAAACTTGAATTTATTTTATGGCATAGCAATGGGTCACATAAGATAACACATTAGGTTAGCGTCTACCTAGGCAAATTATAACACTAAAGAATTATGACTGAAAACAATTAATATTAGCTACTAAAACAGTAATAAATCCAGTGAAAATGTGCTCCACTTTCAATGTCAACAAAAACTGCTACAAAAAGTGCAAAGCCAACAGATAAAAGCTTTTAAAATAGACTAAAAATAACATCTGTACTTTTCTGTTCTCCGATTTCTTTTTGTATACCACTCATTTTTTCCACCCTCCCTTGATCAGTCTTGATTCTTCCCCCGCTGCAAGTGAAGCTTCCATGTAACGCACCAAAAGCCAGTGTAAGGCCTTTACACAACTCAAGCGAAAGTTATCTGTTGTTTTATCATCCATCTTTCATGAACCGCAATTAACATTTTGACACTTGCATGCAAAACATACAAAAAACGTAATTGTTCTCAGCTGTAAAGTGCTTAAAACAACATTTAAAAATGACGGGGGGAGGGGTAAAGAAATTCATACTTTTATTAAGGATGCATTAAACTGATCAAAAATCATAAAACATTTCTATTTCAAATTAATTATAATATTTTTCTATTAATTTAAGAATCCTGTAAAAAAAATTATCACAGTTTACACAATAATATTAGGATGCAAAACATTGATAATGATAAGACATGTTCCTTAAGCATCAAATCAGCATATCAGAATGATTTTTGGATAATGACATGACACTGAAGACTGGAGTAACAGATGCTAAAAATTCAACTTTGTTATCACATAAATAAATTACATTTTAAAATACTATACATTCAAATAGAAAATAATTAGCCTACTTTAAAATGTGATACTCTTTCATAATATTACTGTTTTTACTGTATTTTTGATCAAATAACTACAGCCTTAGAGAACATGAAACGTTTCTTTAAAAACATTCAAAACTGACCCAAAACTTGCGCTGATGTATATTTTAATCTACATAACTTTAAGAACTGGGAACACGTTACTTTATGACTGACAAGCAATCAATCAATTAAAAAAAATAATAATAATAATGAATAACCTCTTTGCAGGTGCCATTCACTGTTTGGGAATTTTTTCCATTTACATGACCACACAACTTTCCGTTTCTGCACCTCAATAAGTCTTTTCCTCCAGCTTTTGAGAGTATCATCCCATAGAGGAAACAAGACAACGTGTACAAGGACACCGTGCTGTGTGCAGTGTCCCGCTGTGACCTCCACAACTGTCTCTGCCCTCCCAAGGGTGGAACTACTCTAGCTTTGATATTAAGCCTTGGGGTAGGAATCTCACAGGATTCCCCATCCCACAATTTATATTAAACAAGCATGTCAACATCCCAATGAACATTGCAATGTCTAATATTTTTATATGGGGCTAAAGTGTATAATGGAAAGTTGTTAACATGCTGGTTAACATTCAAACTTGTTATTGTAAACAAAGAAACTTAACATTTTTGAGTTTGTTCAACTAAACATTATTTGTTAAATTAACTTATTTTATTCTTGCTCTACCAACCAAAACTAACTGTGTGGAAGAGTGTCCTTAATTTATATAACTTCACTGAACAAACTTTTTTTTAAGTAAATAGTAGCACATGTATTTATTTACTGGTGTGTAGGTGTGTAATATACAGGAAAGTATTTTTATATCATAATGCATATTTGCTGCATGGAAAAGAACAGATATGACATATAGATAGTTCCTTCTATAAAGGTTTTGAGCAATATAAGTTGACCAGATAGGCTGATTTTCTATTTTAAGAGAATGGGAATGCTGAATGATTTCTACATGTTGCTAACCACTCAAAATAGTAACTTGTCAGTACTTGACGGTTTAATTAAATTATAAGTAAGCCTCAAATCCGTTTCTCCATCACTGCTGGATATGTGGCTCATGCTACAGGTAAACATCTGGAGCTAAATCATGTAACATCTGGAAGCAAAGCCTACAGATAAATAAAGCTTGCAATAATTTCTTAAACAGCTGAGTTGTCAGATCAGCTCAGAGAGAGTATAGATCACATGAGGCATTCACATATTTAACTAACTAGTAACTCAAGCAATGTAGGTTAAGCCAATTACGTCGCATATTGTTCTGCATGGCATGATCAGAGAACCTGCAAATTAAAACGCACAGCAAAAATCATACAAAAGAACATCATTGCGTAAATGTATGAAATATTAAACACTTCAGATCGCATGAAAGACTGCATACGGTGCTGCAGATTTCAAGAGGTCTTTTGTTAGAGTAAATGTATCACACAAAGGTTATTTAATGTGTCTAATTTGCAGAAAAAGGGAAACATACAGAATATTTAAAGCATCTGCTACTCTTGTGCCTCAAAACAGAGACCTTTTAACCTAATTCAAATGAATTCAGATGAGGACCTTCTCAACCAGATTAAAATCAGCTAAAAGCACGGAGCCAGCGTGACTCATGCGGTGGGGTGTCTATGAGGAATGTTTAATTGGATGGCTTTACCCATAATGATTAATCCTAAAGCAGCTTACCTAAATCTACAGCCAACAGCGTTACATGTATATGTATTCAGAGTTAGTATACAGTGAAGTGGAAAGCAATTGATTATCAATAAAGACTCTAAAATAAGGACAAATGCTGACCTAGAAGACCATTCCTCAGCACTCTATTGGTCATGCTTCTCATTTAAAGGACATCCAAGTTAATAACTGATTTTGAACTGCCAAAAAATGCACAGAGTAACTTGGAAGCGATCCACCGATGCATCCGCGAATGCCTCGCACTGACGGAAATTGTTCACTGAGGTGGTTTCAAATGCAAAAAGACAATCCATTGACCCTGTGTTTGTTCCTTGACCTAAACAGTCTTAATTAACAATCCTCTCTTTTCTGTCCACCAAACCAACTCTTGTGCGCAGCGAAAGTCAGGGCGGATCGATTGAGTCTGCTGATGAATTTCACCACAGCATTATGCTAGAGATTTTTCCAAAGTTATAAGCATTAAAGGTAAACCGCTATTTATAACAATTAACCTTGCGGATGTCAGTTCTGCATAACACACACAGCAATAGTGACACCTGTGACCTTGTAAATCCACACTAGCTGTACTTGCTACCAATGCTAATTTAATCTAGATGGCCTTCTGCTTCAGGAAAGAATGGGAATGGAAAAGGCTCTTGGTTCGATTGCAGGGTTCAATCCCCCCTCCTCCTGATCCCACTTGTTTTTTTTAATGCTGTATATTTGTAGTACTGTAAGTACTAGAAACAGCTGTTTACTCAAAAATGCCAGTTTCAATGTTTTATTCATGTTTTTGGTCGCTTTGGATTTACCCTCAAACGTCACATGCACATTCGCTAGTGTTTGTCTGCTGTGGATGTACTGCAAGAGAAATGAAGAATAAATGCTTCTCTCTCTGAAGGCAATTTATTCAGAAACAAGTTGTGAGAAATGGATTTTATTATAATAATGTGACCAGGAGGGGGCAAAGATGCAAATTAAGTCATTACTAGTGGTATAGTTTAGTGATTTAGGACAACTTGCTTTTATACCAACTACAAACTATACTGGTGTACATAATGTACCCCCCATAGAGCTTGTTAGGAAGGATGGAAATTGTTTTATGTATATAGCACTTTTAAAAACAGTGTTCACAAAGTGCTGTACAGTAAAAATAAATAAATAAAAATTGTTCTTTATATTTGTTTATTTTTACTGTACAGCACTTATATACATACACAATTAAAAAAAAAATAGAATATCGTGAAAAGTTATTTTTTCTTATTTCGAAAAGTCAAACTTTAATATTTTCTAGATTCATTACATGTCAAGTAAAACATTTCAAAAGTTTTTTTTTTGATGATTAGAGCTCACAGTTCATGAAAGTCAAAATTCCAGTATTTCAAATATTAGAATATTTACATTTGAGTTTTATTAAATGACCATACCTACAGTATAATGTCTGGGTATCTCTTGTTCTTTGAAACCACAATAATGGGGAAGACTTACTGACTTGGCAATGGTCCAGAAGACGATCATTGACACCCTTCACAAAGAGGGTTAGTCACAAAAGGTCATTACTGAAAGGGGTGGCTGTTCAAGGAGTGCTGTATCAAAGCATATTAAATGCAAAGTTGACTAAGGAAGAAATTGAGTAGGAAAATGTGCACAAGCAACAGGGATGACCGTAAGCTTGAGAATACTGTCAAGCAAAGCAGATTCAAACACTTGGGAGAGCTTCACAAGGAGTGAACTGAAGCTGGAGTCAGTGCATCAAGAGTCACCACGCTCAGACATCTTCAGGAAAGGGCTACCAAGCCACTTCTGAAACAAAAGCATCATCAGAAGCGTATTACTTGGGCTAAGGAGAAAAGGAATTGGACTGTTGCTCAGTGGTCCAAAGTCCTCATTTTAGATGAAAGTACATTTTGCATTTCATTTGGAAATCAAGGTCTGGAGTCTGGAGGAAGAGTGGTGAAGTCCAGTGTGAGGTTTCACAGTCAGTGATGATTTGGGGTGCCGTGACATCTTCTGGTGTTGGTCCATTGTGTTTTATCGAGTCCAAAGTCAATGTAGCAATCTACCAGGATATTTTGGAGAACTTTATGCTTCCATCTGCTGACAAGCTTTATGGAGATGCTGATTTCATTTTCCAGCAGGACTTTGGCACCTGCCCAGAGTGCCAAAACCACTTCCAAGTGGTTTGCTAACCATGATATTACTGTGCTTGATTGGCCAGCCAACATGCCTGACGTGAACCCTATATGGAATATATGGGATATTTTCAAGAGAAAGATGAGAAACAGTCAATCCAACAATCCAGACAAGCTGAAGGCTCAATAGTGCCTCAGCAGTGCCACAGACTGATCGCTTCCATGCCACACCTCACTGATACTGGAATTTTTGCTAAAGGAGCCCCGACCAAGTATTGAGTGCATAAATAAACATACTTTAAAGAACTTGAACTTTTGTTTTGAAAATCCTTTTTTTATTGATCTTAGAAATGTTCTAATATTTTGAGATACTGGATTTTTGACTTCCATGAGCTATTAGCTCTAATCATCAAAATAAAAAAAAAAAAACTTTTGAAGTGTTTTATTTTACATGCAATTAATCTAGAATATATGAAAGCTTCACTTTTTTAAATAAGTTACACAAATGTTTTACTTTTTCACAATATATTTTTTTAAAGATGCACCTGTATATATAGAATAAAATAGTATTAAAAATATATATAAAAATAAAATAAAATGCACAATACAAAATTAAATGATAAAATAGAAACACAAAATAAATTAGGTCAATTAAAATGTAAAAATACAATCCATAGAATATGCCAGATAATTTTCTTTGGCTAAATGAATACAGTTCATTACATATAGTTAATAATTTTTAATATCCTCCTCCTCTCAGTTTCTGTTTTCCTTAATAAACCCTAATGGTATTTAATAGCAATAAAATCAATTAAGAAAATATAATTAAATAGTTTGAGGAAAGGCTGCATACAAACGTACTTTGAGATACCTAGAAAACCTCACTCGCACCAAGCAATCAAACTAAACTTGTCAAATGGTCTCAGGTCTACCCAGCAATCTCTAGTGTGAAAGCACATTAAGTAGTCCATGTGATCATTATGTGTTGCTTTTCTGAGAGTTAGCGATTAACTGGAACAATGACAGCATGTACAAAAATGGATGAAAGACTGTCAGGGCTGTCAGGATCCCCACTGATGGTTTAACACTATGCGTTTTCTCTCCCCAGATATGGATGATTTTGATTTCTGCTGGTTATTAATTTGATTGGTTGGCATATATCTAATGCAAATAGTCTTGTTTACATCCCATTTATTTTATTTAAATGGTCACATAACTCTCTTTTAATGACACACGCCTGGGATGTGCAACCGGAAAAGGTAAAATGGTTAGGTTAGTTTTCCACTGAATAAATAAGGCAGAAAGGCTGAAAAATAAATCCAGTCTCGCACACACACCATTAGGAACCAAAAATTCTGTGAGAAGAGCTTCTCTGGAGCTCATCTAAAACCAGCTTCATCACTCCACTTCCTGTTATTTGTTCAGCAGCCCAACACATTCCTTCTCTACAAAAATATGATGCAGATTCAAACTGTGTCGCAATATTTTATTTAACAGAGCACATCAAATGTGTTTCCTTACACATTCTGGCATTGCAGTTGGGAAATGCCGCACCAGTCCAGCTTGTTCAGCAAAAGTTCTGATTCAAAGTTTTATTTTGTCAGTTTATACAGCACGCAACAGAAATCGCCGTTATGCTAGGCTCCATGCGGGACAGGGATGTTGTCATTCTCGAACTGAATCCGTTGCACAAAAGCGGGCTTATCCAAAGACAACGGCAGTCTAATCCGCACAAAACAGCGATTCGGAGGTAAGACAAAACGGCGAGCCGGGTAAGAGAGCCTAAGCTGCCATACGGCAGAGCTAATCCTGATATGTGATACAGAGATGGGAAAGACTGATAAACATCCACAGCTAATGAGAACACAACAACCCCCCCCCCCCCCATCTCATACGCCTCCCTGAATGTGCGCTTCGAAGCCAGACAGCAAGAGAGAAATGGGTATAAAGAGACAAAACACAATTACGGAGTGAAAGGGGACCACTGTTTGAGACGGAGAAAGCAAACATGTACCTCCAACAAGTTCTCCATTCTTAAACAGATTGTTTACCTCTACCTTTGACATCACTCGCAGGAAAAAAACAAATAAAAAGACACGCGCGGCAAGACAATGCAATGTGAACGACAACTGCGGCGAATAAGCGGCGCCGACCTGAGCTGAATGTGGCAACCTGCCTGCGGTTGACTGGGAAGAATGGCAGTAGTCCATTACAGAGGCTAATGAGAGTGTGAAAGAAATCAGCTCTGTGCAAAAGTCTATCCAACATGCTGTCAACACATCCGCCAATAGACGGGTTTGGCCATGCAGACGGGTGGCACACAAAATCCAGTTATTCCACACTGATATGGAACTTAGCAAGACAAAAACACCTACATTTGCACCTGCCACGACTGAAAATGGCATCATGTAGCATTAGCGTACCACTGCATACAGAGCTGGAAAAGTCATTACTAACAGGTTGAATGGTGCAATATAAATGTTAAACAGCTATTCCGGGTCTAATACATGTTTCAAAGACATTTCTGCACTTTGAGTATGTCTGTGTTGGAGTGCACTGACTATATGGAACACTATTATTTTCTGTCATTATATTCTGCTGAAAACTCAAGTATGCTGGTCCCAGGCTGGTTTATGCTGCTCTATCTTGTTGGACCAGAATTGGTGTGGTCTATAATTCATGCAGAAAGGTATCTGTTAGCACTTCCATTCATCTCGATGCCAGATGCTCCTCATGGAACATAAGATGCACTGCATACAATTTGTATTTTTTTCTGTTCAGACAATTATTTTAAGCCAATTGATCCTTCGCAGGGGGCTTGATTGACAGGCGATCCTATCAATCATAACACTGAATCCATAATTTTGTCTGATAAACAAACCAGATAGGAGAGTAGATTAACATGGGTGGGTAAACTTATAAAATGGTGTGTATTGACAACTGAAATAAAATACCTTCTGATGTTCAATTATGATTATTTCATGCTTTAAGTAAATATGAAAACACAATTGTTCACGTGCGACTGAGCGGAGAAGCTACATCGATCTGTCATGACACATTAAAAAGTAAAAAAACAGTATTTATTGCTTGATTTTCTTTTAAAAGACAAAATTTATTCCTGTGGCTCAGTGGTAGAGCATTGCGTTAGTAGTGCAAAATGTTGTGGGTTCAATTCCCAGGGAACACATACTGACAAAAAATGTATAGCCTGAATAAGTCGCTTTGGATAAAAGCGTCTGCTAAATGCATAAATGTAAATTTCATACAATAAGTAACCTGCTCTGTCTTGTCTGTCGTCATGTTGTCAGTTTCCTCTTTGCTTGGAATTTCTAGTGACCCTCATTGTCCAATATTTCTAGTGAAGCTGAAATATGCTGGCGACCAGCTGGACATAGAACTTGTGCAGAATTAAATGCAAAATTAATAATAATAACAATAATACAAATATTACATAAAAAATGACAGTTTGTAGTGAAGTAGTGAAATCACTAAAGGTTCTCCTGAGTCTAGTAATTGAGATTCAGGATACATAAAGGAAGATGCCTTATCTCTGAAAGTATTGCAAGGTGACCTCTTGTGGTCTATTCTACCCAGCGTGGTGAGACTACAGTCTAAAACATGCTCAGAAAGAGAATCCTTCAAGTTCACGGATACACACTGTGTCTAGCTCACTAAAACTCAATTAAATTACAGCCCAACCGAACTAAGAGGGACCCTGAGCACTATCGATTGGGAAGCAAGCCACTCCTCTGTGGTCATGGTAGATAAAAATACCTGTAATAAGTACCTGTAAGGTACAAGGTACTCACGAGTATCCACTCACATCCACTATAAACTCAAATTCATACAGTATATGTACATTACGTCTAGGAGACTATCCCATAATTTTAATAGACAATATTTAAGAAATGTTTACAAATAAAGATCTATAAATTACTTATCTATCATAGAATACATTCTAAGATTTATTTCTTGATATGATTTATATTGTTAAGCTAATATACAATAATGTTATTTAACGAAGCAAAAAAAAAGAGTGAGAGGGGGAGAAAGCAGGAAATAGAGGATATAATATATAGTGCGTTTCCCCCAATAAAGTATTACGACACATATAGGCTAATAGCTGGGCAAAACACTGTAGCTCTATTCAAATACCTATAGTGAGCTGACTCACTGCCTACATAGGCAGCTACTTTGTAAGAGAGCATCATTAAGTCCTCTACCATTTGGAATAGGCTAGATGCGTTTCCAACACAAAGCCATTGATAACTTCAGAGGCACCCTATGTAAGCAGCTCGGCAGGTTTCTGAAAAAAGCAGGTTTAGTTTACTGCACGTCTGTCATATCAACCGTTCTTCCAAAGATAACAGAATATAGGGGTCAAACTACATTTCACAAACACTTCTCTTGAAAGATGCTCTCTCTCAGTCTCTCCTTCTCTGATATTGGAATAAAGAAGCTCTGGCTCAAGGGACCTTTCTGGGTGTGAAGAAAGCACCAAGGATTGACCAACCCGCTGCTGTGCATGTGCGCTTTAATGTGAGGAGACTCAGGCACACAGGACCTATTGTACTGTACATTAGGTAATGTGTGCATGTGTCATGCATGTATGCATGTTTGAGAAACAACACTGCTGTTGCCCCTGAGGCCAAAACTGGGCTCTTTTCATTTTCTCTTTGCCAAGCACATATTCTCTCCACATTGTCTGGCTAAAAACACTATCTTATACTACTTGGTCAAACTCAAAGATAATAGACGGAATAGAGCTGGACGCTGGGCTGGATTTATATTATGATTACAATAGTGAGGACTGAAGCTAGACTAAAATACTGTATGATAAAAGTGGTTGATATAACTTTAAAATCTAAACTCAATGTCTTCTGAAGCATTTGTATATTTGTATATTTTTTCTAGTTAGTTTTTTTTTCTCTTAAGTATCAGGTATGGAACTAGGTTTTGCCATCTGATGACAAATAAAAAATGTGTAGACTCAAAGTAAATAAAGTCAACAGCAGAAATAGGGTAATCTGATATTACAAAGAACAACAATTATAACATTGTTGTTAACATTATTATTATGATGTGTGACAGAAGTCTGTGATTTTAATTTTGCATTTAAGTGTTTATTTTATGCATTTAACAACACATCCTAGTAACCATAGTTCAAGTGAGGTCACCATATAAACCCTCTTTCTGTTAGTAAACATTGTGATGTCTTTCTGTGGGCGGAGCTTAGGTGGAGGCAGAAAGATCCCCCTGACCGCTTCACTAACGCTAGCTATGAAGTCTGTTAGCTTGTTTTTTAATAATAACTAAATAAATTCAGATTTAACCTGCATATGTAAGGTCACTCACTGTCTGGGACAGTGACTGTTATTTGAAAAGGTTAACTTTAACGGACGAAATTAGATTGGCCGACCCCCACACGCTTTTACTCAAAGGATGGACGATCTGACAGGATTACGTCCGGTTGAGTGATTCACATTTAACGTGTACAGCAAAAACAAATGTACCGTGTCTATCTAGTCATGAAGTATATATATATATATATGTTTTTATTAGTTTTTTTTTAGCAGGCAACTATTTGTACAGCTACATTATTATTCCAGCCACAATTAATCATAATAATGTATATACAATTAATATGATTAAGCATATAAATCGTCAGTTTGTTGTTTTACACACATGCACACAGACATTTCATACAAGACAGTGAGATGCATAAAAAACTTTAGATGCACCCATAACAACAAAAGACAATACTTTATTTAACCCTTTCTGATAAGAAGTGTGCGCTGCAAATGCGAGCATTTTTGTCTATCATTTTTGTCCAGTCTGCTCTTTTATCTCATTTAACCACAGCTGTCGTCTTTTTTTTGTCTGGCAGTGGCAGCAGGTATGCACCCAAAATCACAACAAGATGATATTTTTAAGCTTCTTGTGTAGACGAATCTGCGCTGGTTTGAATTGGCCGCCTCCAGTTTTCGTTTTGTTTTGCCTCCAGCTAGCGCTGTGACGTAATTGTGACGTCGACCCTAAAAGGGTCTATACTTCTTCACCAACAAACAGCTACAACTGAGTGCACTCTAAAAGACAACCTGTAGCACAAACCCATTCATCTTTAGAGAAGGGATACATATGACAGAAACTATTTGAACAGTAGTAGGATTTTCTGCTCAACCACTGAAGTCTCAAACAAACACAAGCTCACCAAAGACCCCACTTCACTAACCATTGACCCGGAAAACAAACAACTAAGAGAGGAAAAGCAGCAGGAATAGAGTGAGTGCATGGGAAAGGAGGCGGCAAGAATACTGTGGGCGAACAGAACCTGTCAGAAGCGCTTTTAGCTCAAGTCACTTAGCAAATGCTCCTTAAGAGGCTGCTGAGAATTGGCCTAAAATATTAATGCAAGGCAGAATGTGTGTGTTTTGCTAAATCAGAACCGAAGTACACTCTTAAAAATAAAGGTGCTTCACGATGCCATAGAAAAACCTTTTTGTCTAAATGGTTCCATAAAGAACCTTTAACATCTGAAGAACCTTTCTGTTTCACAAAAGGTTCTTTGTGGTGAAAGAAGGTTCTTCAGATTATAAAAAGGTAAGGAAGAGATGGGTCTTTGACCTTTGACTGAATGGTTCTTTGTGGAACCAAAAATGGCACTTCTATTGCATCGCTGTGAAGAACCTTTTGAAGAACCTTTATTTTTAAGAGTATATTTACTTCCCAGGACTCTGTATATTTCACAGACTGACATCTTTAAACATCATTATGTACAGTATATTAATATCAAAACAGAATTTATTTTAATCTGCATCCTAAGTTCAGTCCAAATAGCCATGACTTATGGCATTATAACCAATCAATCGCATTGGCCATTAAGAATATGAAGAAAATGTTATTCCAAGTGGTAAATCTTATTAAATAAATAATAAGTAACATCACGGATAAATGACGAAACATTACTGTCCTAAAAAAAGATGTATGTGCGTAAAGGTAAGCAGAAACGGCCTCGTTCTTGTCACTAGCTAGGCTACGGATGGTATAAAAACATGGGGCTGATCTCAGGGTAATTAACTGTCAGAAACATTTAGCCACGAGCCACTAGACATGATTTCTAACTGATGCTAAAAGTAGAAGCTAAAGTCTGCAGGAACTGCGACTTCTGAGAAAATAATTAAATACATAAATCCCATGATCGCATTTGCCCCTCTAATGTAAACATGAGCCTTACTAAAAGAGGACTCACATGTTCATATTAGTATTCCTTATTGAACCACAGCTAATAAAGCACTCATTAACAAAGCAGTCTCAGAGTGTTTTCTGCTAGGCTTGCAGCATACTTTAATTGTTAGCTTAAGCTAATTATTAAAGAGAACATTTCGTTCAAATTAACAGCAAACAAGATATCCGTTGTATTTTGATTCAGTCACGTTTGAGGCTGAAGAGTGATTCAGGCTTTTGACAGCATCCTAAACACTTCCAAAATGTAAATCAATTTCACAAGTAAGAACCTAAGTAACATCTATTGTATAAACACATTAGTATAACATACTACATTAATTCACATTAAATCTGTGACACACTGGTCATCTACTGATATCAGGTTTTATCTTTTTTATTTTTATTTTCAGGTAGATGTTGGATATTTAATTGTTTGTGTGCATTTTTTCTATTTTACATTTAACTAACGTTCATTTAAAAATAATTTGTAAAAACACTTAATTTGATAAACCTTTATAAAGCAAATCTCTTTAGCAAATCTTCTGATTCTGAATATATTTTTTTCATTGCAATGTTGTGATTCTTAATTTATTTGTAGCATTTAAAACTGTTAATTTTAGTTTTTAATTTATTTAAAATTGAATTTTAATAACTGATTATTTACCAGTTATTAGCCAAATAATTAGTGGCTTGTCGTATCAATACACATAATACAATGAAACATAAACCTCAGGAAGGACTCATCTTTCACACAAAAAACATAAACAAGCAGGCTCTTGCATTAGTCTTTTACACCATCCTATGTGTTATGAACAGTTAATAAGGGCTCTGCATGCAAAAGCAGGAGGTCGCATCTGGTGGCAGCATCCTGTGGGGTTGAAATGACACAGCATCTCAGGATTAAAGTCTTACAAACTCTCCAGACACAACACACTCTCTTCAGCCCTTTCACTCTGCTTTTCAGAATACATTTTGGCATGAGGATTTACAGGTGCTGTGAGCTTTTTTGGGGGAGTACCATGCCTCTACTATGTCCCTCCAAACAGTCAGAAGTCACTGGAATGGCCGTCATGAGCAATAACACCTGTCTCTGTGACAGATTTCTGCTCTTGAAACAGCAAAAATGAGTTATTGGAGCGGCCAGAAAACTAGCAGTATTTGGGGGCCTAATTCAGTGGCTGAAAAAGTCTGGAAGAAGTCAGCAAAACGGCACAGTTAAGTTATATATTGATGGCCTTTTTACCAGTTCATTTTGATAATAAAGCAAAGAGAGTAAAGTAAAGAGAGAACATGATACAACTGGGAGAAAAATGGTGAATGAGAACACTTAATTAACCTAATAAAGACTCAATCTTGCACCCATATCAACAAAAAATGCTAAAAATGCACCACAGCTTGGACTAAGCTCTGAAATTACTGGATATTAACAGGGAAAAACATACAAAAAATATAACATATCTACATACATACAAAAGATGACTTGAGCATGAGTAGGTTTACCAGAGGGACAAAGACAGAGGTAATGTGATGTAATGAATGATGATGATCAAATAAACTAGCCTTTAAATGCATGAATGTTTCGCCAATCATGATATTCGTGTCTTTAGAGGCCCGTATATATATCCGGTGTTCTCTCGATTTGTGCTACCCTGTCAGATTTTGCTACCTCCCATCAAAACAGTGGGTAGTACAATTCGACAACGAAAATTTCTACCTTGTAAATTATGTTTTATTAATGTGTACACCTACCACAACCTTAAACCTACCCTTACAGTAATGCACATACAGTAATTACCTGTTATATTCGCGGTTGTGGATAGAAGGGATACATCTAGTACCGGAAACCAACAATAAATATTTGTTTCTACCTATTAGAGTGTGTTTTATTAATGTCTACACCAACCCCAACCCTAAACCTACCCTTACAGTAATGCAGATACATTAAATATTATTGTTCAGCGTGAGAAAAAGGATGCAATATTGATGCGCAGTAAGCCGAGGTAGGAAAATCTGACGGGTAGGATACAATGTCAGGACACCAGCATGGGCGAATCTCTAACTGCTGCAATAGCAAAAAAAAAAAAAAAAAACTCTTGATATTTTAAGGACAATTACAGAAGAATAAAATAAAGCATATTTCGTTACCTTTTGAGGGCAGAAAATTGGACAGGGCCGGCCCCGCATAAAACAATGATTTTGTGACTCTTAATATAATTGGGGAAACGAGGCACTTGAGGACAAAGGCGCAAGATGGGCAGCCACTTCAATATATTTAAACCATCAAAAGATAGGAGGTCTCTAAACAAGGGAATAAATGCAGCCATGCACAAAAAGAACGAGTGGCATAGAAGTGGCTGCGTCTCCTACTGACGTACTTATGGCTTCAGTTCCACTGCTCAAAGACTTTCAGCTACAAACAACTGTGAAGTCAGCCGTGTAAGAACGTCTGTGGACATTGGAAGCTTTCCCAGAGCTTCCTCATTGTGGTATAATTAGCCTTCTGTCAACATCACCATCCTTACAGAATTCTAAAAAGGATTGGAGGGGAAAAATATCTTAAACTTATCCTGCAAGCAATGATACAGAGCAGAATGTTTTTGGTTAAGGAAACCACTAGGGTCACTGAAAGACTCTAATGCCTTAAACAAAAACAAACAGATTTCTTCAAGTCAAATTAAAACATTTGTTTTGTAAAAAAAAAAAAAAAATAGTAGTTTTAGCAGTATAACTTGAATAACTTCATAGCTGCATAAGTTTGTTGCATATGCTTTTTATGGGGGAAAAAAAATCAAAAAGTACAGAAAAAGAAAATGGCATTTAATGGAACCTATATAAAAATATATATTTTCTTTTGTGCTGGGGACCATGAAAATTGTCAGAAAAAAAAAAAAACTGAACTAGATCGTTATTCAGGCTTAAATGGAAATTCTGTCATTTACTCCTTATGTCATTTCATTTGTAATATACAACCATTTGCACAGCAATGAAACCAAAGCTCACTTTTATTTGACTTATGATGAAATACCAGTCAGTCATGGAGCGAGCGAAATTAAAGGGCACAGTGTAATTTCACTCACACACAACCCCTTAAAAAAGCTAACATATTTACAAAAAAATATCCAGAGTAATGCAGGGGGGGGGGGGGTGTTACATGGTGCCAAGTATTACATTTATTTGAAAAGAAAAATAACACAATCTCTACAAGAATTTGTCAACATTATATTTCAATACATTTCAAATAAGCACAAGATCAAGTTAGCTTCCTTAACTCAAATGCATTCCTACAGCCACCATATTACATTTTACAACATCCCCATTCATATTTCTACAAGTGTGTGTCTGGTGTTACCTATGGTATAATATCTCACACGAACTTGGGCTTGTTTCTAACTTGTAATTTCAACTGCAGATCTTGTTTCAGCAAAGGACTTTGATATGGCACCTCAATAATAATCAGGCACTTCATGGGATCCTTAATGCCCGTATCCAGCCCCAGATCTCATCTCAGTCCTCTGCAGGCCTCCATGCTGCCACACGCCATTTGCCCAGTTTATTCTGCAAAAACATCCCGAAGACTCTCTGGATTGGGGCAGGTGGGAAGCGGCACTGGCTGCCCGCTGCCAAGAACAATGCCATCCCTCATCTGCAGCTCTGCTGAAAGATCTGGGTCAGGCTGGAGAACTGGCCTTCAATGGGTGGCTAATCTTCAAGCAAACAATTTATGGACCACATGCTAATCTACCCTACCAAAACGTCAGCTGCTTCCAAGACTAGCTCAACTCAAGCCAACAGAAAGGACTACACAAATGCCTCTATAAACTGTATATTATGGAGCTACAACTATAGCCAGAGGTGGAGACAAATAGTCATGACTATTTACCAATTCCAAATAAAATGCTGTCATCTTGCTCCAAACAACTTGGATAACTTTAAAAGCGTATTAAAATGCCAAACCTGCTCTTTTAAAATACAAATGTAAATACATCAATAAATTAAAAGCAATACATAGTAAAAATAAAAATAAAATAATTATGAAATTATATGTGCTCAAATGCATTTAAAGAGCCAGTCCCCAGTCATCTCCCTCCAAACTACTTGTATAACTTTAATAGTGGATTAAAATATCAAACATGCCTTTTTTGAAATTATATGCACTCAAATGCATTTCTACAGCCTGCCCTTTTGTCAAATAATGTCTATAATATAAGATCTGCTATTTAAATAAATAAATAAATTAGAATTGTTAATATATACACTCACTGCCACTTTATTAGGTACAACCCCCTTGCTTTCAGTACCGGGTTGGACCCCCTTTTGCTTTCATAGATTATTCTTCGTGGCAACAAGGTGTTGGGAACATTACTCAGAGATTTTGGTCCATATTGACATGATAGCATCACGCAGTTGCTGCAGATTTGTCGGCTGTATATCCATGATGCTAATCTCCTGTTCCACCACATCCCAAAGGTTCTCTATTGGATTGAGATCTGGTGACTGCACCAACAACCATTCCACGTTCAAAGTCACTTAAATCCCCTTTCTTCCCCATTCTGATGCTCGGTTTGAACTTCAGCAAGTCGTCTTCACCACATCTAGATGCCTAAATGCATTGAGTTTCTGCCATGTGATTGGCTGATTAGCAATTTGTGTTACCAAGCAATTGAACAGGTGTACCTAATAAAGTGGCCGGTGAGTGTATATGTATATATATATATATATAATATATATATATATATATTCTAAAAATATATGTTGTTTTTCTTTTAAAATTTTTACTAAAGTGAGCCAGCGCTTTCACTGGTGCTACCCTCAAAAAAAGGACCCTGAGGTTAAGTCTGTTTTGTTTAATTATAGCTATGTGATGGGATGCATGAGATGACTTATGAGTTTTTGTTCAGTGTCTGCAATTAACTAATTGCGATTTTAAACTCACCAATACATTAAAATTCAAGCCATTCATATTTTTGAGTTGCAATAATGAGGCACCAGTATTACTAAAGTGAAAAGTATATGCACAGACACTGCTTCAAAGGTGAAAGGTTATGCGCATGAGTGACAAATACATCAAGGCCCTGGGCTACTGCAGGAAATCAAATGAAAGCCATTCGGGGTAATATGAAGGCAGCAATGGAGCTGCTAATAAGTGGCCTACTGCATTAATTCCACACTCAGAGTGTCTGCTTGCGTTTTTTCAGCCTTGGCAACAATATGTCTGTTAATGTCGCCCACACACTACATTAATGTATGTGCTCTAAGTGTGTGTGTGTGTTTTATTTACACATTAAACTGCTTAATGCAAGCCTGTAGCAACTAGTCACATTTAATCAATTAAGTGGGTCTATTTTGGTCGAGAAGGGAAACAATAAAACTTTAATAAATACAGCAGGACTAACAGTTATGTGATACGAGTGTCTGTGAATCGCTTTTAGTGATGGAGAATGAAATAAAAGAGGACTTAATAGCAAGAATGGAGACAGTAGAAATTACGCATCACATAATCACACAGAAAATGCATATTGTGTGCATTAAACCTACTCTTGAATGCTCAGATAAGTGCATTACTAAAGTAATTAATGTGTTTTTGTATTGTTTGTTTTTTTATTGCGATTTTTCCTTACAAATACATTATAAAGATTTTGTTTTAAGGCAAACATATCATGCTGGGTAATTGCATAAGAATCGCTTTCAATCATTTGAGTCATATTTTGCATATTTGTATGTTTTAGTAAGCACATGGCAAAAGACCACCTCTATCTCTTGTAATACATTCAATGAATTGAATTATTGTTTTAATGCAGCCTAAAGAAAAACTATAATTATTTTAACAACAAAAATCATCACTATAAATTACATTAAACAATAATGTAACTTTTGAGAAGTAAATCAATATAAAATATCTAGCATGTTTAATTAATTCCTGTGATAATTTTCTTCAGGGAAATATTGTGTGGTATCGTGTAGATATAAGAATAATATGTTATTGCACTAATCCGATTACTATATAACTAGTAGTTATTTATCTTTAATTAAATATATATCCTAGCATGATAAATATAGACACGTGATCTGAGCTTATGTCCTTAGCAAACCTACTGCTTCATCACAACCATTCTTTAAAAGGTATCAATGAAAAAAAATATATATAAATATATATATATATATATATATATATATATATATGTGTGTGTGTGTGTGTGTGTTTTGTGTATCTAAAATCAAACCATATAGACAATAACTTGCCTTGAGTTTGGACATGTATAAATTACAATGCCATTAAATTGTTCTTCCTCACTGAGTACAGAACACTACACCACAAAGGTGCACCAATAATTTAAATAAGCAAATCTACTGCTAATCTTTACAGTTCCCAAATGCATGCTGTGATTATGTTCTCATGGAAGCTCATTTTTCTTGTGGAAGCTCATTTACCTTCCTTTTTGGACCTCACACAAACACACACCACATAAAGACACACCTGTAATGCCAAAAGGAAGCTTAGCAGTTGCAGTTAGTCTCATGTGAAAAGGGAACATTTAGGGGCTGGGAAATGATCCAAGCATAGCTAAGGTCTTGTCTTTAAGGTTTCATTTGGCAAACACTTTCATTTAAAGGTGTGTGTTTCGCTTTTCAATTACAGCCCTTTTCTTCATGCTTGACTGGGTTTTGATCTTCCTCACCCGCGCTGCTCATACACCTCTGTTAACAGTGAAGGGGTTTATGAAGGACCACTGAGCCTATGAAGCCTAGAACTCATGATTAGAAGTGGTTTTGAATAATGGCATTTTTAAAGAAGCACTTTATCACAAAATGAAAATTCTACAATTCACTCATCCTCATGTGTTTCAAAACTTACTTTCTTTGGTAGAACACAAGAGGAGATACTTAACACAATGTCCAAGCTTCTGTTTTACATACGGAAAAAGTTAATGCTCTTTAAAAGGGATAGTCCATCAAACAAAAACAATGTCATCATTTCCTCACCCTCATGTCATTCCAAACCTGTATGACTAACTTTCATCTGTGGAACATAGAATTTAAAAATATGTTATTTTATGTAGCACAGAAGAACAAAAGTGATATAGGTTTGGAATGACATGAAGATGAGAAAATAATGATATAATTGTAATTTTGTATGAGCTATGCATTTCAGAATTATTTATATTTTATTTTCTATGGAATAAAGAAAGTTTTATGGGTTTGGAACAACATAAGGGCGAGTAAATTAGGACATTTTCATTTGTGGGGAATTATTAAATATTTGCACTTGCATTTCAAACAATCAAATATTAATTTGAATTGAATGAAACAACAGTTTTGCAATATTAATTTTAGTATCAATAATATGAAGGGAATGTTTCTGCCACATATGAAGCTGCCGAGAGAGAGAGAGAGAGAGAGAGAGAGAGAGAGAGAGAGAGAGAGAGAGAGAGATTTATATTTAAAGCTTTTTCTTTGGCTATCGGAGTCTGAAATCTGAAAAAAATCTGAGGCAGAGGGAAATAATAATGTGATTTTGAATATTACTTTGACTTTTAGAATAACACTTTAAAGAAACATTTGTTATAATTCATTAACAGCATTGTATTACAGTACTTATTAATGTAGGTCAATAATTATTTATAAATTATAAATGTAGGCTACTAATATATTTGTAGTATGTTAACATTACTTTATGCATTAAACATACCTAACATTAACCAAATTAATAAATACTGTATATGATGATCAATCACTTTTTTTTTCCAGTTCACTTATTTTTTTAGGCTGGTTATTTGTCACCTATGGTATCGATTTAGTATCGATACCGGGTTATTACATTCTGGTATCGTACCGAAGCCAAAATTATGGTATCGAGCCATCCCTAAGACTGTGTGATTATGTGCTTTGTTTATTTAGGTAGAGGCATTTTGGTACTTTGGATATCAGAGGACCGTGCACTTCAGAAGATACAGAACTCACCACAGGCCATCAAAGTAGTTACGGTGCTCTTAGCGGACGGCCATTACACAGATCTGAGACTAATGCAGTGCTGGGGTCTCCTAATAGATCCTCTTAATAATCACCTTCACTGAAGATCTAATTCAGTGACTGGGAAATTCTAGAGCAACAAAACGTGTGAGGCTGAGAGAAAATAGCTGTCTATATTAAAAAATGGAGAGAGAAACAGAAATATCTCTACCAGGGATGAGACAATTCACAATTGACTTATTTAAATTTGAATTACAATTCTGCACCTTCAATTTAAATTTAATTAAAATTCAGGGAGCTCATTTGGAATTTAAAAGACATTATTAATTCAATCCTAAATGGAGCGCAACCCTGAAGTGCACTTCCTGTAGGCAGCATACTGTGGCATCACTCTATTCTGCATTTAACTGAAAAATCAATGAATGCTCATGGTAACAAGACGTACACCGTGTGGTCTGCTGAATGTTGTATATTTACTGGTACACATTTTCCTATTGGCAAAGTGCTAAATACTACAATTAAAGTGAGCCTGATAATTGAATCTGCCGGGCAATCCGCAAACCATGCGTTAAATTGTCATGAACTGAACACGTAATGCCCCCAATCACATTTTCACAAGAGGGAAGGAATGAATGGAGAGCAACTGAAACAACAGATGGAAAGGCCAGGCGAATAATAAAACTCCCTTCTCAGTTAGCACAATCAAAATGTTTTTAATGTTACAAATGTGTAATAAAAAAAAACTTCTTGTTTTAAATTGTAGTGAAAATAAATTAAATGACATGCACACATCTGCTCCAACAATGGGGGTTTGGGAAGAAGAATTTTCTGCCTACACATACATACACTAACACACAAAAACAAACGCTCGTGTTAAACACACCACTATCAGTGGCAGTCTGTAAGGGATTTTTATTTTTTTTGCTAATTACATGCCATACACAGATGAGCTCTCCCTCACAGTCTTTTTTTCTGGTGTTGTGAATAGAGATGCGTGTATTTTACAATTCTTGATGATATAGAGAAGCTATATTTATTTTCACATTATGGCTAATAACTGATAAATGGCTATGACATATGCTACTTTTTTCTTAATAAAAAAGTTCCAAATAAAACATTACAAACTAAAAGCAATTGTTTTAAATGCTTAGATAACAACAAAATAATCTAAAAACAGGACAGGGGAAATCAGCATGCATAGTAAAAATATCCAATTCCAGGTGACAACTTTCACACATTTTTAATGGAAAGAAACATTGTTGTATTTAAACTTCCATTCTTACTTTTTACAGACAGACGTAAAGACAGAGAATGATAGACAGAATGATAGATTGACAGACAGACAGACATACCAACAGATCGATAGAACGAAAACGATAGATAGAACAACAGACAGACAGAATGATACACAGACAGACCGACAGACCGATAAATCGATAGATAGATAGATAGATAGATAGATAGATAGATAGATAGATAGATAGATAGATAGATAGATAGATAGATAGATAGATAGATAGATAGATAGATAGATAGATAGACAGAAAAACAGAATGACAGATAGAACCAACAGACCGATACAGAATGACATAGAAGACCGATATAACGATAGAATGATAGACAGACAGACAGACAGACAGACAGATCACTTTAATACAGCTACAATTTTATCACTTTAATTACATTTTTATCTATTGAATTTCTGAAACTCTCTGAAAACAACAGTCACTGTGAACCTCATGGGATAGATAATATATTTATCCAACAACAGTAAAATCCACCTCAATCCATGTCATTTCCTTTTATTATGTTGTGGATTCAAAATTAGCCACACAAACTAATTTGTTATCTTTCTGTCAGTCATGTGGAACAAACCATTTGAATGAGAATAAGCAAAAACATAAACAACACAGAGAGAGAGAGAGCACATGAATCAGCTGAGCAGATGATGATGAAGAATGAGCAATGGGTGGAGAGTCTGCCTCCGTTCCTCTACCAACGGTTCAGTGGCTTCTCAAAAATGACATCTGCTCACTGATTATTGGGGTAAAGGTTTTAATGACTGGCTCAGCGACAACAGCATTACATAGTCACTGAGTGGGTGCAGATCGGTTTTCAAACCCATTTGTTTGAGTTGAAGAGCACAAAAGGAGCGCTTAATTGTGTTTCTGTCACACTTATGAAAAGCACACTCATCATAGTAAGCATGGGGCAAACAGTGTAAACATAGTGTAAACACTGACAATGACATCAGAATGCCAAACACTGACAGTGACATCAGAATGCCTCAGTATCACGGCTACGCCTGTGAAGCTCATCACGCGCCCACTCACCAGTAGTGCTTTTTGAGGAGCAAAATATGCAAGAAGGATAACTACCTAAAAATAACATTTGTATTTTATTGCCACTTTGACATATGGGGACAGAGAGATACAGAAAGAGAAGGGAAGAAATGATGGGAAGACGGATCATTCAATGTGTCCGCATGCATGACGTTAACTACTAGATGACTGCTCCGATTGTAGGTTATGTATTGTAGGAACGACAGACATTACCCAAGAATGACAGAGACAGAAGGACAGATGGATAGAACGCACACTGTAAAAAAAAAAGTGGTTGCCGGAATTCTACCGTAAAAAAATACAGTAACAACATTTTAGGCTTTTACGGTTTTAAATTAAATTTACAGTTAAATACCTTAATTGCATTAACTGATATAATGTTAATATACCAACCTATTTAAGTACTGCAATCTGTTTTGTACCTTTGAAATACACTGATTACCACCAAATGCAGGTGGTAATGAGAAAGTCACATAATGAACCAAAGCCCATCACAAGCAGCTTTTAAATAATGACATATATAGAAGGGGCACAGTGTCATTCACACAAGCACAAAACACCATCATGGTGAGACTCCTTAAACTGAAATATGCAATAAACATCAATTAGACAACATTAGATGTAACATACAACCCTAATAAACAGAACTGATAAGAAAAAACTAAGAAACAGTTATTTCAAAGAAAAAACATTAAATTCAAACTAAATTAGAAATGCAACGCATGGAATTCTGGGAATGTCAATTTAAGTTTTTTTCCCGTAACTTTAACCATTTAACAGGTTTTTACTGTAGCATTTTAACAGTTTTTTACCGTTAAAATCACAATATTTTTTTGGAGTGCAGAATGACAGAGAAAGAACAAAAGATGGGCAAGAATGAGAGTACGACAGACAAAATCTATGACAGAGAGACATAAAAATAGATGGACAGAATTACAGACAAAACCTAAGAATAACAAAGTCAGAACTAAAGATTCACAGAACAACAGACAGAACTATACAAGGATAGAGAGACAGAACAACAGGCAGAATGATAGACAGACGGAAGGTAACACTAAACACCGAACAACAAACTGACAGTCCAACCAACAGAATGACAGACAGACAGATGTGAAATAGAAAGTAGTACAACGTTCAATTACTGATAGATGGACAGAAGGACAAACAGAAACTAAGAATGACAGACAGAACGACAGATGGACAGAACGACAGACAAAACCTAAGAATGACGGAGACAGAACAATAGATTCACAGACCAACAGACAGAACCGTATAAGGATAAATAGATAGAACAACAGGCAAAATGATAGACAGACAGATGGTCGAAGAGTAGAATAAACTGAATGATAGGACCATAGAATGATAAACAGACAGACTAACAGACAGGATTATAGAACAACAGACGGACAAAACAACTGATAAAAAGACAGAACTACAAATAGACAGAACACAGAACAACAGACAGAATAATGGTAATAACCAAAAATGTATTGATAGACAGAACAACCAACATACATATTTATAGAATAATACAGAACAAGAGTTAGACCAACAGATAGACAGACAGACAAAATGAAAGAATGATAACTAAAGCAGAACAGAATGATAGAACGTGAGATACATATGACAGACAAAAAAACAGAATGACTGACAGACAAACAGACAGAACAGTAGATGGAAAGATACAATGATAGACTGAAGAAAAGATAGAACAATATAATGTTAAGGTATGTAACTATTCACTCAACTCACGTTTCGATTTGCGATTTTGATTTCTCGATTCGATTCACGATTTTATTTGAACAAAATGACATTTAAGACAGATTATAAATTAAATGTGTCCTTTTATTATTGCTTGGTTTTGATTGCTTCTATTGTCCTCATTTGTAAGTCGCTTAAGCAAAAACAGAATGGTTTTACTTCAGTTTTGTGAAACTAGAGACGCAGATTCACTCACTGCCAGCAGGTGGCGCGTTCAAGCCTTTCCATGGATTTCGGAGTAAACAAACATGTTCTGCTCGTTCTCATCAGTTCTCTTTTCACAGCAGTTCAGTCAATGTTCTATTGGAGTAACTGAATAACTCAGGATATTGGTTTATTTCGTCTCAGATGGAGTGTCATTCATGTTTATAAACTGAATAATGTAAGTCATTTGTGGATTAGTGCGTAATGGAGAAGCGAACCATTTCAAACGATTCAGTTCGATTTGGTGAACTGGTTCGACCGGTTCACTAAGAAGATCCAGTTAAATCGAACGATTTGTTCACAAACTGGATATCACTATAAGCAGCGCTGCCCTTATGAACTTTAATATGCATTATACAAAGGCAAGATGAAAAGCAAAAATGCCATCTAAACTTTTCTATAGACAGTAAGTTCCCCTTACACATGCATTTATATAAACTCCTAGCCCTAATTGAATCGCGATTCATTTAGCATCTCAACCAATTTGAATCGTCACATGTTTGAATTGATTCTCAGCCAGCTCACGGTTAATCGTTACATCCCTAATAGAATGTTACATAGAATACCGAACGACAGACCGACCAATGAACAGGCAGTCTGACCAACAGAACGACAGACAGATAGATGTGAAAAAGAGAAACTAGTACATTGTTCAATTGCATAATCCAGCAGTCACTATTTATAAAAAATAAAAATAAAATAAATAAAAGCCCAAGTGAAAGCAATCATCAATCAAAATGTATTTATAAAGCACAATAAAAACAACAGTAGTTGAGCACTGTGCTGTACAAACCTTGCTAAAAAGACATAGATATAAAAAGACAAATAAATATGAACAATTTAGATCGCAATACACTAAAGAGACTCTAAGGACAGGTATAAGCCCTTGAAAAAAGGTACGTTTTTAACTTAGATTTAAATTCAGATTCTGAAGAAACTAATCGGAGGGAGACTGGAAGACTATTCCATAATTTTGGCCCAGCAATTGAAAAGGCACGGTCACCCCTCAACTTCAATCTAGATCTAGGGACCATCAACACTCTTTTCTCCAAAGACCTCAGTGGTCTAGAAGATGTATTTGGGTTTAAAAGATCACTGAGATATTCAGGAGCCGTTCCACTCAGAGCTTTAAAAAAAAACAGTACAATTTTAAACTCGATTCTGTAACAGACCGGCAACCAGTGCAAAGAGCATAGTATGGGAGAGATATGATCAAATCTGCGGGTGCCAGTCAAAAGTCTGGCAGCCGGATTTTGAACCATCTGGAGTCGATTTATGCTTGATTGACTTATTCCCATATAAAGGGAATTACAACAATCAAGCCGTGATGACAAAAAAGCATTAATCACTCTCTCTAACTCTTTAAACGACAAAAAACTCTTGGCTCTTAATTAGAGGTCGACCGATTGATCGGCCGATTTGTGACATTTTTTAATGCATCGGCCGATTGTGCTGCAAATTAGGCCGATTAATATACTGGCGCGTCTGCAAGCAACACGTGATGCTGCCTCGTGTGGCAAGCAGATTGCCATTCAACTTGCACAACGGATAACCCTGTGATGTCCCCCTCTGCCTGCTAACTTTTTGAAGAGAGAACTACCTCAGCCGTCATCACTATGCCGCGTGACGCTCCGTTCAATTTTTATCTCTATCATACTGCTCAGTTACTGCTCATGCTCACCGGAAAAGCTAAGTCCGCTCAAATAACGCGCCGACAAGAAATGTCTATGTAACATTAGTATACTTGTTCCTGTTTGCAGTAGCACTGCTGTGCTGTGTTATGCTGTGGTACAGCCGATCTCCTTCACTGATCTGCTCCCCGCTATGCTCAGCTCACATGCGCTGATAATACAGCTTATGAGACACGCGTTTACCTTTTGCACACATGCACTTGATCGCGCGTGACGTCTCAATGAGGACATAAACACGCGAATAACATCTCCGGAACTGAGAGTCACTTCATGAGCGTTTGACCGTTTCATTTGAGTAAAACTATCTTCATATCATATACACACAGATATGTAAAGGTATTCACGGCAACCTGTCAAAATAAAAGTCTGTTTTTTTAATCAAATCAAATCACTTTTATTGTCACATCACCACCACACATGTGCCTTGGTGAATGACGTTGGTTATGAAGTGGTTTATGAAACCCTGCTCCGGACATTGCAGCAGAAATATTTGTTCAGCAGAATATACTAGTACTACTAAAATTATGAAAATTGTATTTTTTAAGGAATGATCACACATTTCTAACATGTTTTAATTTTAACAGGTAAATTCCATTTGTTTGACAAAAAAGTTTAATTTTCAATAACTTAAAGATAAATTAAATTGATGTTTTATGCCTTCCTTTGATAACCAGATACATAACACAACTTTCTGAGAAAAAGAAAACATTTAATTTGACTATTTTAAAACAAATAACAATAAAACATTAGGTGAGAGAAAATACAACATAACTTTATAATTGTAATTTCTTCAATCATATAATTATTATAACACCTAAAATACATTGCATGTAAAAAAGTGTTTGTTTCAGGCAGTTGAAGGGTACATTGTGTGCACATGATCAGGATGGTACCACCTCCACCTCCGCCTCAGAGAAAGAAAAAACCCTGTTTGCAGGACTATACATTATTTGGATAATTAGTCAAAAACAACAACAGTTATGTCTGATTCTGTTGCATAGAACTGAATAAAAATAAACATTGATATTTTAATATTAATAAATTATCTGTTCAATTTTCTTTCAATCAAAGTGTGGTTATTTTATTGGCTTGTGTTTTTTGCTGGGTGCTACTGTGTAACACTACTCTTGTTTATTTTATTTATTATATTATTTGTTTTTCCTAGATTTTTGATTACCTGTTGTATATTTATTATTTAATGTATTCATTATTTTTATTTAAATTATACAAGTGCACTGATTGGAGAGGCTTGTTTTGTTTAATAAATGTTTAATTTAAGCAATTTTATGTATCACTTTAATTCTTATTACTTGACTTAGATTTTATGAGATGAAGAAAAAAAAAAGAAAGAAAGAAAGAAAATCAGCCACATACATCGGCCAAAAAAATCGGCATCATATATCGGCCATCGGCAGCCCTGACTTCTAAATATCGGCATCGGCCAGAGAAAAACCCATATTGGTCGACCTCTACTTTTGATAGCATTCTTAATTGGAAGAAACTGGATCTGACTACATAATTTATCTGTTTATCGAACATGAGTGCAGAATCAAAGTTAACACCCATATTTCACACAGACAGTTTTTTGCAGGAATCCAGATCTCCCAAATCACAATCAGGGGCCCCCGAAGACCCAAACACAATGGCCTCCATTTTACCCTAATTTAGGACCATTAGAACCAAGACTTAATAACTGACAAACACATATTCAGTGGTCCCAAGTCTCTTTGATCATTTTGCCTCAAGGGCAGATAGATTTGGGTGTCATCAGCATAGAAATGAAATGACACCCCATGCTTGGTAAGGATGGATCCCAGAGGAAGCATATATAATGAGAACAGAACAGGGGCCAAAATGGAGCCCTGAGGAACTCCAAAATGCAAGATGGAGCTAGATGAAGAAAAACCATCAAGATAAACAGAAAACATTCTGTCTTCAATATAGGATTAAACCAGTCAAAGAGCACAACCTGTAATGCCCACACTATTT
>CM049802.1:15017397-15097890 GCA_027422405.1 Ptychobarbus kaznakovi | reverse complement strand
GCACTGATATTAAAAATATACTAATATGTAAGATGGCCTTGAATTATTATTATTTGTAAAACACTAAAAACTACAATCAGTTGTTTTTAAAGCATCACATTATAATGTACATTATGAAAAATGTATATTCATTTTGATATTTGCTAAATATTACATTTAACCATAATTATCAAATTATTATTGGTTATAAAGATTACCTTTGAGATTACCTACCTTTTGATTTCGTTAAATGATGGCAAAGCTAATCTAAGAGAAAATGAGCATGAACAATTCAAATGAGCATGAACATTCATTCAATGTCAAAGGAATAAACATATCTACTGTTAACCGATATGATTATTGCATATCCCTGTCTCAAATACTGCTATTAAACTATTGTTTTTTGTTTTATTTGTAGGATTAACATCCTGCCTGGTATGAGCAAGACGTCTGTTTGTTGTGGCAGACATGAACTGGTTGTCCCTACAGGTCTTGCTTGGCGGGGTAAGCCAATACTCCACCGTGTTTGGCCGTGTCTGGCTATCTGTGGTGTTTGTCTTCCGTATCCTGGTGTTTGTTGTGGCTGTTCAGCAGGTGTGGAGCGATGAACAGAAAGACTTCATCTGCAACACTGCCCAGCCGGGTTGTACTAACGTTTGCTATGACAATTTTTTCCCCATTTCCCACATCCGTTTATGGGCTCTCCAGATCATTTTTGTCACTTGCCCATCTCTCATGGTGGTGGCTCACGTCAAGTATCGTGAAATGAAGGATCAAAAGTACACCACTGCCCACAATGGTAAACACATGTACGCCAACCCAGGGAAGAAGCGTGGAGGGCTATGGTACACCTACATACTCAGCCTGGTGTTCAAAGCTGGCTTTGATGCAGGCTTCCTCTTTATTTTGTACATACTTTATCAGTTCGACATGCCAAATGTCACAAAATGTTCTGTGGAACCTTGTCCAAATACAGTTGACTGCTACATCTCCCGTCCAACAGAAAAGAAAATCTTCACCATCTTTATGGTGGTCACCTCTTCGGTGTGCATCTTCATGTGTATCTGTGAGATTTTCTATCTGATTACCAAAAAAGTTCGCAAGTGCCTGCTCAGACAGCAAGAACAGAATACCATCACAAAGTCCAATTACATAAGGGTGGATCCTACAGCCTCATCAAACCAGAATCTCAGCAACTCTGAAAAGGCAAAGGCCACCGCTGGGGAGAAGGATTCAGAACCGGCATAAATATGGTCTGAACTGACTGTGCAAGCACAATAAACACGAATAAGTCACATTGGATCATGGCCAATGGTGTAAATAATCCAACCATGCCAATACACCAAAGGAATATTGCATTTAAAATGTTCCAAGGACTTTTTCCTGTTACAATAACTTATCTAATACTAATTGGTTTAAAAAACAGGCTTCTGGTTTCCATCACAACCAAAGACAAATAATCTGATTCTTATTATCCAATGAAAGGCTACATTTTTGTGAATTTTTTAAATAAAAGATCTAAAGGATTAACAATGCAGATTCATTTTCAGAGCCTTCTATGGTCATATTTACCATTGCTCAAAGAAATGTGGGCAGAGCAACGCTCACTCCCTTTCTCCATATATGAAAGACAAATAATGGTCATAAAAATTGACTCTTCTCTAATTTATTCATAGAAAAACCTTTCTGTGAGTGAACACACATATGCTCAGGTCATTGTCTATGCCATTACTATTCGTGTATAATTTGTGTATTTGTCTTTTGTATTGTATACTGTGTCATTTTTTATGCATGTGTCATGATAGATCACTAGTTAATATAACCTCACCTACATCATATTTGGTATTTCTAAATTCGTCTTCTGATGATCTAAATGAGAGTTTGTATTATATGTTGATACTTATGCAACATATTAGTGTTCTAAGAATATTTAGTAGTCTTTGCATTAACATCCAATCCAGTAAGATCCTGAAGAATGAATGAATCAATGAAGAATGATCCTGAAGAACTTGCATGGTAATATGTTAATTACCATGGTCGGAGACAAAGATTCGTAAACTTTCCCTCCGATAGTGTAGATCTCCATTGGTTCTTCGACCCCCCAGAGGTGTGACCTCAATAAAACTTAAAAGGCCTCACTTCAGATCTAAAGTTCTTTTAGATTTTGAGAAGATGAGGATGCTGAGCAAGAAGTTTTCTTCTTGGCCCCCAAGTTTTGTGCCAGGCAGCGGCCTTGTTTTTTCATTCACCAAAAATCCTCGGATTTTAGTTGATGTCTCTCGGGCTCTGCGCTCTTCTCTCATCACCTTCATCTGGGATAAAACTCTCCCAATCACTACTGAGACAGAATAACATCAACAAAACAGAGGTTTAGTATAAGCTGTAGACCCCGTTGTAAAATGGCACTGATATCTCTTATGATGTTCTGACTCATTTTCCATAACTGCATTCTCTGGTTTCTCTAATAGCTTCATTCATCCACTTTAGCTTCCCTTTGTATGTACGCGAGTGTATGTTTATTTGTTTGTTTGTTTAGACAAGTTATGTGTTAGCGTTTAGTTAATAAAACTTTTGTGCACGAATTACATGAGTTTCTGATTCTGTCACTGCTTTTTTCAGATCTAGCTACATGCTCTAATGCATTATTAATGCTGTAAGAAAGTTGTTTTCAGTGGCCACGAAAATACTTCTTAGAGTTTATATTAAATTATACAAAATGTTCACTGGACGAACAGATTAGTTGATGACAATATTAATTCTGCTACAGTTACTACTGGCAGCTGATATGATTATATTTATTATTGTTGTATTTATTTTTTAGCTAATTTGCTACACAGACCTATAAATAACATAATTTCATCCTACAAACTGCTTTGAAGTTGTTTAGTTTAAACACAATTCCCCACAGGTGAGTGAAAGCAGAAAATATAACTTTTATTAGTTTACATTTTAATTTGATTTAATCTGACAGACTCGGGTAAACCATAGGTATAATCTGGCACAGCCTGCCACCTATCAAGTATGACTAGATAGTCAAACAAAGGCATAACTATTTATTTTTATTCCAGTCAAGTACAAAAGCCTCATACCTCTTAGAAACTACAAAAGGTAAGGACATACATGATATATATCTGCTCGAAATTATAAGGGCGTTTTTAGATAATTGTCACAATGATATAGATCAAGACTCACATGAGTTATTAAAGAGAAAAACAGTCTAAGAAAAAAAAATATGATGCCTTGATTATTTGTATTAGTAAGAGCTAACTTAAACGGAGTTAAGACGAGAATATCTGCTACATTTGAATGCTTCTGGAATTGTTTTAAATATGGTTATTTATCGAGAACAAGATATACAAGCTGTAAACTATTTCAATACCTAATTTCCTTCGATTAGTATTTATGATGTAAACACCATGCTGTTGTAAACTAACAAGACACTTTCAATGGTAAATGTACTAGCATGAAAGCTAAATGCAGACTACTGTATGTATGTACATATGTGTGTGTATATATATAAAAAAAACACTTTATATATATATATATAAAATAATATATATATATATATATATATATATATATATAAAATAAAAAGTAAAAAGACAACAGCTTTAACTATTGTTATATTTAGGTACCTTACAAAGAAAAGCTTAATGACAATGTTGCCTAAAGGCCATTCTGCTCCTGAATAAAATAAGCAACGTAGTGAAACCAAAAATGAATTTGCAGAAGGGGAATTGTGAAATTCTTCAGATTTTAGCTCATCGATTCTTGCTATATATAACCAAAATTAAAGTATTAATGAATTTACTGTATAGTAGTAGTATATAATGTTTAAACGGAGCGGAACATTTTTTTCACATTTAAAAAAGCCACTGAATGGACTGGTGACTGGTATATTGATAAGGCTGATTAATCATCTAGTTTTTGGTCATTTTGAAATTACTGGCCAACTCTACGGGTCAATCAATGAATGAGACATAAGTACATGTGAACATAAATATTAAGTTAAGTAAATATTGGGTAAATTGTGACCCTGGACCACAAAAGTCATAAGGGTCAATTTTGTATTGTATTTATACATCATATATGAAAATAAGATGTATACACTGAAAGCTGAATAAAGCTTTCCATTGATGTATAGTTTTTTAGGATATGACAATATTTGGCCGAGATACTACAACCGGTATTTGACAATCTGGAATCTGAGGGTGCAAAAAAAATGTAATATTGAGAAAATCACCTTTAAAGTTGTCCAAATTAAGTTCTTAGCAATGCATATTACTAATCAAAAGTTTTGATATATTTACGATAGGAAATTTACAAAATATCTTCATGGAACATGATCTTTACTTAATATGCTAAGGATTGTTGGCATAAAATAAATATCTATAATTTTGACCCATACAATGTATTGTTGGCTATTGCTACAAATATACCCCAGCGACTTAAGACTGGTTTTGTGCTGAAGGGGCACAAATAAGCATTAATCCATCAAATCATTTACATCATTAAATTTGCTTTCACTAAACTGTATTATGCATGCATACATCTACATCTGCGTGTGTGACCGCATGACAAGTAGGTCATCCTGGTCTCAAATTAGAGAAACACCGATATAAAAATTACGCCTAATAACAATAAGGCAATACTTATTAGTTTTTTTGGCCAATAACCTATAAATATTTGATATTAAAATTACATGCAAAATTACATTAAAATATACAGTATGAAGAATTTAAGCTAAGATTTGCTAATGTTAGCAGTGTTATTAAATTATTGTTTTTCGAAGATTATCTTTAAACTAACATTAGATTAATGGCAAAGGTAATCTAAATAAAAAATATATATAATAATCCTACACAATTAAATACCCAATATTGAAAGACAGAAACAATTATTATTATTATTATTATAATTATAATAACAATATTCTAATATCATACAATAACAGATATGGTACTAATATAAATACTTGTTTGTGGTGACAGACATGAACTGGATACACCTAGTGGTCCTGATTGGCGGGTTAAGCCAATAATACACTGTGTTTGGCCGCATTTGGCTAACTGTGGTGTTTGTCTTTCGAATCCTGGTGTTTGTGGTGGCTGTTCAGGAGGTGTGGTACGATGAATGGCAATAATTAATCTGTGACACCAACCAGATGGCTGTACTAATGTCTGCTATGATCAGTTTCCCACATCCATCTATGGGCTCTCCAGATCATTTTTGACACTTGCCCATCTCTCGTGGTGGTGGCTCACATCAAGTTTCGTGAATTGAAGGATGAGAAGTTCACCAATGTCCACAAGGGTGTGCACATGTACGCCAACCCAGGAAAGAAGCGGGGAGCTCTGTGGTACACATACTCAGCCTGGTGTTCAAAGCCGGCTTTGATGCAGGCTTCCTCTTTATTTTTTACTTCATTTATCATTTCGACATGCCAAGAAATGTTAAATACCCTGAGAAACCTTGCCCGAATACAGTTGACTGCTACAACTCACGTCCAACAGAAAATAAAATCTTCACCTTCTTTAATCTTTATGGTCACCTCTTCAGTCTGCATCTTCATGTGTATCTGTGAGATATTCTATCTGATTACCAAGAAGATTTACAAGTGCCTGCGCAAACAGCAAGACTATTGCAGAAGGGTCTAATCCACTCGAAACCGCAGCAAAAAATATAAACCATAACAACATAGTGGGGCAGCAATAACCTTAGGAAGTCTTACATTATGAATTCCTCAATGATTTACTCATAAAATGCATAAAATGCTTCATGGACATGCACAAGAAAATAATGTTTGCAGAAATCATGCTTTCAATTATCTCAATTCAACAACACCCTTTTGTTCTAGGTTTACTTACTTTAAAGTAAAGCACTAAATAGCCTACTACAAAGTACTAAATTCAATTACATCATTATTTGTGTCCAAAATCATGGTGGTTTGACTTAAATCAGTTATGACTCTGTGAATTTGTAGTACTTATTTCATTTATTCTTTGCAGCAATACAGCTAACAATACAATTTTGGCTTTAAACCAGAGCCAAAGAATCTTCTTGGGTTTAAATTTTTAAATGTCAGATATGCTTTTGCGAGTTTGACTATCTGTCTTTTTCTCTCTCTTTTACAGTAACGATGGAAATGTTCAATTTTGCAGTCTTTTTTATGTATCTATGTACAGAAACTGACAACAATAAAGAAAAATAAAATTGTGACAACTAACCCCGGTCTCCCATTTATATGAGAAGATATAAAATTGTATCAAAAGCCAAGAGATGTCATGTAACGTTACATCCTCAATCACTCATTAACAGGGTCATAAATATCGTTCTTACCTCAATATAACTACTCCACCCTCCTCAAAATATGGTCTCTAAAACAAAACTTTCCGCAATATCAACAGAGTGACTCACAGTTTCTGCTATGAGCAATTGTTCATGTTTTAACAATCAGATGAAAAATACGAGGCTGCCTTTTGACAAACGTGAAAACACACCAATCAGCTTCAGGAGGCGGTCCTTAATAAATACTGCCAAATCGCTCCATTTGCTAAAGATCCTATGCGGAATGAATTATCAATACGGACAGGTAAAGTCTGTCTTTCGGGTTTAGATATTTTACATTTACATGTATCTTGTATGTCTACATGAATCTTGCCTATTTGTATTGCGGTCTAGACTTTTAATGCTGGTGTAACGTTACAGGGAAATTGTGCATAATTATGATGATTCCGATCGCGTAAACATTGTAGAAAGCCTTTTAGGCTAGTCGGTTAGCTCTGTAACGTTAGCTAATATGAAACATTTAATGGTATTTGTGTGTATGATGCGAGAGTGCTGTCCAGTCACGTATCATAATGTATAAAATGACCACGTGTTTTACATCTTTAGCTTACATAACGTTAATGTCATACAACAAAGATACAAAATAGAGACGTGTCACTTATACGTACCCTACCGCTTTACCAAATAACGTTACAGTTGTTTCAACCGGTTTCTACTGGTGTAAAATTGCATTACTAATAATACATGGATGAGTTTGAGTTTGCTGTGAAAGTGAATGTTGATTATGTCATTCTGCCTAACATTTCTCATATTAATATTATAAATATGATAGGGAAATCAGTATAATAATAAACGTAATACTATATAAATGATAGTATTCCACGATTTTTTATTTTTTTTAAAAACAACGTGATGATGAGTAAATGATGACATAATTCACATTTGTTCTTAAACACTTTAATTTAATGTATTGTTTTGGTGACATATTTGCATTTGCTTAGGCCATTTAACCACATCTGCTTCTCTGTTTGTGTTTCATTGCAGTTCAGCATTTCGAGTTACTGACGTTTATTGCAATTCAAACTTTTCATTATTTGTTTTTTCTAAGGGTTATCCGGGACCAGGTGGTAACACTCCCCAACACCACCCGCCTCCAGGGGCACCATATGGAGGTGGTCCCGCTGGTGGACAGTATGGTTCACCTTATGGTGGAGCCCCTCCAGGGCAACAGTATGGAGGAGGGGCTCCATATGGGTCTTATGGTCAACCTGGTCCAAGAGCACCGTACGGTGGGGGCCAAGCTCCAGGAGGTCCTTATGGAGGCTATGGACAACCCCAGGGAGGACCATATAGTCAACAGGCACCTGCAGGTTAGAGATATGTGATTCTGTTTTGTTTTATTTTGGCTGAGTATCATATTGGATCTATATAACAAAAAATATTTATAAGTGTGTGTGTTTACAGTGGTACCAGAAAGTATGTTTAGACACTTATGCCAAACTTGTATCAGAATCAGAAAGAGCTTTATTGCCAAGTGTGTTTACACACACAATGAATTTGTCTTTGTGTTAGGAGCTTCCAGTACAGAAATACAAACAGTGCAGACAACATATAATTAAGGTAATAAAAACCTCTAATAATGAAGAAAATAGACAATAAATTATAATAACAACAGTAATAAAATAAACAGAAAAGAAAAATGTCCATAGACGGAACTGGAATGTGCATGTTTCCTATGTACTGATGAAGGTTTGATGAGTTATTTACAGATGTACAGTACTGGGGTGTGTTATGTGTTGTTCAGGTGGGATATGGCCTGGGGGAAAAAACTGTTCTTGTGTCTGGCTGTTTTGGTGCTCAGAGCTCTGTAGTAGAGCCCTGCGCAGGACTGTTTTCTTAAACCCGCACCGCCCACTCCCGCTAAATTTCTGACCAGGACCGCCCGCAACCTGCGGGTTCCAGTCCCGTCCGCTCCCGCAATGTTTGTGTCCACTCCCACCCGCTCCCGCAAACTTTCTCTCAGAGATTGTGAAAAATGTACTCAAATACTCAGACTAAATATTCGTTCAAGTTAACATCCAGAATAACAGGCTTTAAACATGATTGCGTTTAAATAAGATGCAGTAAAGCTAAACCAAAGCACCACAAGTGACAAAAACTTTAACTTATAACTTTAACTTATTAAATAAATAATCGTATAGAACTTGGAAATGAGGTATGTCGCCTCAGGACAGAGGTGCCAGATTTATGTCAGTTGTTAACAAACACTTTCAGTTTTTTCAGTGACAATTAGGGATGGGTACCGAACTCTGTACTTTTAAGGGTACAGACCGAATTGCGTACCGATTCATATTAAATCATTCGGTACCAAATTTCGGTAGCTAAGAACGCATTTGGGCACGCATACGAGAGAGAGAGAGAGAGAGAGAGAGAGATAGGGTTGGGTACCGAAACCCGGTACCAACACGGTACCGGTACCTATGGAACCGGTATGTACCGAACCGAATCAGAACGCAGATTTCGGTGCCTCATTTCGGTGCCATGCCTGAGCGATCGGTTGAAATATTTGTCCTTGTATTATTATGGTTTTAAATATTTGTCTCCCGCAAAATTTTCTGAAAATTATATTTTTATCATTACATAACAGACATCACAGCAGCTGGTTATTAGGTTATTTTGGCTGTTATTTCTTTAAGACCTGCTGCTGCTGAACATGACGCAGATCTGACGCGCATAGTATTTTCTCTAAACAAATTATAAAAAAAAAATTTTTTTACCTTTTCTCACCCACTTCGTCTCTACTAATGAACTGACTGACAAGTTGAATCGGGTGTTTTAGATGAGGATGACTGAGTGCTGGGCTGCTCCGGGACACATTTGAAAACCATTTCAGAGACATTTTATTAAATGTGACTCATTTAAAATATATTACATGCATGCACAGTTTTAAGGCAGCTTTAATCGCCTTTTTGGTAACTTAATGACTTAACTGACCACAACGTTGCATGCACACAGTTTATTTTGCGCTTTGATATGAAATGCCATGGTGTCTTTGTGCGTGCTATAGAATACTGAGCACAGTACCATTTCCGCGCTTTTTTGATTCCCGCCTGCCGCTGAAGGGAAGCTGGAGAGCGCATCTGAAATGTCTCCCGTTTGATGTGGTCATATGGACGTTCTGCCTTCTGCGACTAAATAAATGCCTTTCTTGTCAAGAGAAATAGTGACAGAAACAGCAGTTGTGAGTGCGGTGGCCAACCCTAACCCCGCCCCTGCGTTAATGGCGTTAAATATTTTTAACACGTTACACTGAAAAAATTAATAGCATGCGTTAACGGGCTAATTTTGACACCACTAATATATATATATATATATATATATATATACATACACACAGTATCTCACAGAAGTTGATCTCACAGATTGAGTTGGGTAGGTCATTCCACCAGATGGGAACAGTTAATGGAAAAGTCAGTGAAAGTGATTTTGTGCCTCTTTGGGATGGTACAGAAATGCGTCGTTCACTTGCAGAATGCAAGCTTCTAGAGGGCATATAAGTCTGAAGTAATCAATTTAGGTAAAGGGGTGCAGAGCCAGAGGTGGTTCTATAGGCAAACATTAATGACTTGAATTTAATGCGAGCAGCTATTGGTAGCCAGTGCAAATTTATGAACAGAGGTGTGACATGCGTTCTTTTCGGCTCATTAAAGATTAATCTTGCAGCAGCGTTTTGGATTAATTGTAGAGGTTTGATGGAACTGGCTGGAAGACCTGCCAAGAGAGCATTGCAATAGTCAAGTCTGGACAGAACAAGAGCCTGAACAAGGAGTTGTGTTGCATGTTCCGAGAGAAAGGGCCTGATCTTCTTAATATTATATAATGCAAATCTACAGGACCGGGCAGTTTTAGTAATGTGGTAGACATGGAAAAACCATGCATTAAGAGCCGGGGCTTTCATGTTCTTTACGCCAAATTCTGACACTGCCATCTGAATGTGGCAGTAGAAATCGAGACTCATCAGACCAGGCAACGTTTTTCCAATCTTCTATTGACCAATTTTGGTGAGCCTGTGCGAATTGTAGCCTCCGTTTCCTGTTCTTAGCTGACAGGAGCGGCACCCGGTGGGATCTTCTGCTGCTGTAGCCCATCTGCTTCAGGGTTCTACGTGTTATGCGTTCAGAGATGGTATTCTGCATACCTTGGTTATAACGAGTGGTTATTTCAGTTACTGTTGCCTTTCTATCATCTCTAACCAGTTTGCCCATTCTCCTCTGACCTCATTTTCGTCCACACAACTGCCGCTCACTGGATATTTTCTCTTTTTCGGAACATTCTCTGTAAACCCTAGAGATGGTTGTGTGCGAAAATCCCAGTAGATCAGCAGTTTTTGAAATACTCCAGACCAGCCCGCCTGGCACCAACAACCATTCCACGTTCAAAGTCACTTAAATCCCCTTTCTTCCCCATTCTGATGCTTGATTGAACTTCAGCAAGTCGTCTTCACCACATCTAGATGCCTAAATACATTGAGTTGCTGCCATGTTATTGGCTGATTAGCAATTTGTGTTACCAAGCAATTGAACAAGTGTACCTAATAAAGTGGCCAGTGAGTGTATGTACATTTTGCATGTACAGAAGAAGAGCTGCCATGTATGTCAAAATTTGAACTGGTTTGTGTAAGTAAATTGCTCCGTGCAAAGAAAAAGAAGTATTGGGAACCTGGCATTTCTTTTTTCATGTGTCTAATAGACATGAACAAGTTCTTTGAAAAACATATGACCTTTGAAACATGTCTTGTCTTCATGCTATTTTGACTATGGTTTCAATAATAATAAACATACATTTGCGTAAAGCATCCATATTTGTCCATGCCCATGTTGATTAGAGTATTAAAAACTTGAAAAGTATTAATTTAAGGAAAATTTAGAACAAATACAAATGTGTGATTTAATTTGTGATTAATCGCGAGTTAATTCATGACAATCATGCGATTCAATATTTTAATCGAATAACAGCCCTAATATATAAAATAATAATAGTAATATTTTTTTTTTTAATCAGAATGCTTTCCACAGCTTCATACATCTGCAAATGCACAGTAATAGATGTTGGTCCAGGTTAATTTTTCCACATGGTCTCAGGAGGTGTTAGTCAGCAGCTTCGGGCTGGTTTGACTGATGATATCTGAGTGTGAGGCTTGGCAGCTAAGACAGCGTGAGCGGCTGCCCTTCCATCAGGCGTGCAGTGGCCGAGGGCTGTGAATAAAATACAAAAGATATAAATTTATGAAGGTGCTGCAGACAAGGTCCTTGATCCTCCTGCACTGCAGCAGTGTCATATGCCCCTCACTGAATGACTGATGCTGATACACTGCAGGATGGTAGGAGCAGCTTGTACTGATCTGATACAGAATGTGCCCACGGGAGAATTAGAGTGATGAGTGTGGTAATTCTGAATGAAGTGCTTAGTGTGTATGTGTCCTTCCACGTTTATGTCGGTAAGTATTCTGTAATGTCCTGTGGGAAAGGCTGTCAGATTCAAAGACTGTCCTCTGAATAGTGCTTATCCCTCCCGAGGGATACAGTGACCATCTGCGCTTCACGAAATTGCACAACATATTCTTGTCCCTCTTGGGATCGAGACGACACATCGCTGACAACCCATGCTTGTTCACATTGAACCCATTTCCAATATGTTCTTCCAATATCTCCTCATCATCGTCCTGATCATCCTCGCTGTCATTTTGCAAGTAATGAACTATTTTTTACACATTTATGCTTACGCTGCATCCGATACAGCTCCATTCAGTACATAAGGGAAGCCACATGTGAATATAAATTAGCTAATTCGATCCCAGCTGTATACACCAGGGTTATTATCGTTAACAAAAAAATGTAATTAACATTAATTGAGATTTTAAAAAATGTAAATGCATTTATTTATTAAGATTTATTTTAGCTTGTTGCAAATTTCTCATTTTATTTTAGAGTAAGTTGAAGTACTAAAATAGCTAAAACTAATAGACAAAACTTAACAAAAAATATAATAAAAATGACAAAACACAGAGCAAAGTTCACAACGGGAAATATGTTATATAAAAAGCACAGAGCAAAAATTTACTTTAAAATGTAACATTTGATGTTATTTTTTTGTTTTAATGTAACCTTTTTTATCTCCCTTTAAATACTTTGGTCTGTTCAAGAATAATCAATTTTAGTTAGTGGTTTTATATTATTTCTTTGAAATAATTATAAGTGCTGTTTCATGTCTATCCTTGTATTGTTGAGGTTGATATGGGATTTAAAATGTAAATAGTAATATTTTTTGACATGGTTTCTACTATTTTAGGCCTGTGGTTAACTATGGTTAAATGATTTGTTTTGAGCTGAATTAATTATATTGTATCAACAGACCATGAAGAAATACATTTGATTTACATCTAACTCACTAATGCAGTCTGTTTTCATGTTGTAGGTACCATTCCTCCCGGTGTGAACCCTGAGGCCTACCAGTGGTTTTCATCAGTGGATACAGATCGTAGTGGCTACATTAACACAAAAGAACTGAAGCAAGCACTCATGAATTCCAACAACTCCTCTTTCAATGACGAAACCTGCATGATGATGCTCAGTGAGTGTTGCCATTGTTAACATAACCCTCCTGACTAGGGCTGGCTCTATGCCACTTTTTCAGAACCGATACCGATCCAATACCAAAAATTCTGAGTATCTGACCGATACCAGTACAGTATTTGTTAAATCAGTGTAGAATTTCTATATCTCAGTGCGTGTTGACCTGCTCATCACTCTTTTGTGTTTTACACACAATCTACTAAATATAGACTTTACTGTAAAGAAAAACAACAAATCAATGGATATGTAATTATAATATATTACAAAATTACTTTTATAAACTAGGTTAGTGAATAATTCAGTAGCAAAAGTTACTTTAGAAAAATCATGCGTGCACAATAATTTTATAAAATCAAAAATTAGTGAGAAAATAAATTATTGGGGGAACAAAGAAAAGTGAATAAGTGTAGGACTAAATCTGGTAAAAAATTATATATTGCTTTTTGTATTGTTGTAAAATACATTCCTGGAAAACAAGTAATATATGTATATGCTGTAAAATTTAAATACATTTATTTTAAACGTACTGCACAGTAATGAGGCAGCACCATATAACAGATGAGACTAACAAAAAAGGCTATTAATAATCTTTCATTGCGCAAAAATATTAGAATACGAAAGGCTCCAATACAGAGCGGCATAAAGCACTTATGCGCGTCCTGTGCGCAGAATGATGCACTTGAAGCAACACTGAGGCACAGCGCTCCAGAGTCCGCATAGAGAAGTTCAAAGCACAAAGGAAAGAGATATTAATGCGTAGTGTATTAAATCTGTGTGACAGTTTATTGAGCCTTTTATTTTAACCGTTTTAAATGTCAGTTACTGTGCTTGTGAAGAACCCTTCATAGTGCTCTCTACAACAGTGTTGTTGTGATCTAACAGACACCCGGAAGAAAGTAACATGATTTAGAAACAGCACGAGACTCTAGCTAGATAAAATCCTTTTAATGCAAAACCATTGAACTTTATTTACAGATCAAGTATAATAGGAACAGTGGAGAGAGTTGTATCATCTTGACTCTAGTAACCAACCGAAAGCGGCACGCAGTTTGAATGCTGAATGGAGGATGACAAACAGCTGCAGCGGAGAGAAGTGTTTACGTGAACTTGACTTAAATATTCAACTGTACCTTACATTAAACTATGTAACGGGTTTAGAACTTTATGGTGTTTTATAATGTGTTTGTGGCTTTTGTGGGGCTTAACAATAACATTATATTAGCTATGCAGAATATCGAATTTGGATCGGTCTCGTCAGACCGATACCCCGATCCAGCAGAAAATGCCAGTATCGAAGCGATACCGATCCTGAATATCGGATCGGCGCACCCCTACTCCTGACAGCAGCTAAATTACTGAATAGATGCTTATATCACCATATAACTAAATAACAGAATGGTGCAGTGTCACATAAACAATACAAAAATAGAAGTCATCTGATGACATCTCCAGTGCCAAAGGAAACTGAAGCAAGAATCAGTGCTTTGTCTTCATTTTCAGATATGTTTGACAAGACCAAAACAGGACGTGTAGATGTATTTGGTTTCTCTGCACTGTGGACGTTTCTGCAGCAGTGGAGGGCAGTATTCCAACAGTTCGACCGTGACCGATCCGGATCAATTAACAGCAATGAGATGCACCAGGGTGAGTAAGGGTGCTTTGCTTTTACACCTACCTCATTTAGTTCACTTGAATCACAATAGAGTTCATTGTTCCTCTTGGTGCGGTTCGTTTGGGCAGGTGAGAATGCAGCAATCGCACCAAAAGAGGATCAAACAACGAACCAAGCAGTATCATAATTCATAACGGGAAATATATTATATAAAAAGCAGCTGTATTTTGTGAGTTTGAGGGAGAATTTGTGAGAAACTGATTTTGTGAGTGAGAATATTTGTTATTGCAGTTGAAAACCAAAGAGCACCTCTTCATATTAAAACGTTGCTCTTCTCCGTGCATTACAAGAACGTTGTCTGGACGAAGCCTTGATTCCCGCTGGCTGTAACTTCATTATATATTATATACAGTATCTCACAGAAGTGAGTACACCCCAGTGTTTCCCAGAGAATTTTGTGAGACTTCTGGCGGCAGGTGACGTTACATATTCATTTGCATATTTATGACGTCATTGCGTCAAGTTTGCGTTTTGGCACTTCAAATCTGTTCTACTCTATGAAATGTCACATACTGTAATACAACTGAATGCCCAAATAAAGCTGTTCACATTATATTTTCTGTTGTCAAATACATAAAACAAGTATAAATGGTAAACACGACCCATTAATACTACATGTTAACCAGGAATCACTCTCACTATACTCCTTAAATCCTGATTTATAACCACGACATCGTCTGATAAAATCGATATACATCTAACTTACACTAAAAAGTTATATGGTGGTTTTGGCTATATTACTGTTTTGTCTCATTCAGCGCACTGCCTGCGTCTGAGTAAAAAACTATGCGCATATTAACAGATTAATTACATTTAAAAGTTCAAACAGTCAGTAAGCGACAGGTGCTAGGAAACCCTGTTTTTGGAAGTCATTTATTGACGATTTTGCTGCGTTACGGCCAACTGAATGCAGCCGCTCACTACTCCGAACAGATGCCGGGAGAGGCTAGACTGCGCCGGGAGAGTCAGACCTCACACTTGCGGGGCAGTACTGGAGACATCTTCCAACTGAACGATAGCTAATGTTTTTTCAAAAAAGTTGCTAGGTTTGTCAGTATGTACCTGTTATGGGAGAAAAGCCACCAAAAGGGTCTAAAAGTTGCTAAATATTGTGATAAAATCGTGCCCGTGTGTGTGAGACGCGGGGGCTGGTGGCAGCGGGCAGTGGATATTATTGCGGCCCGCCACAAATAAATCAACGTATGGGAAACACTAGGAGATTGTGGAAGTGTCGACAGAGCGAGCAGTACAAAATGCATAGGGCAAGGGGAAATTTTCCACTAGTTAATCGATCCCGGGTGGTTTCATTATCTCGGGTGGATAAAATAAGAGATAATAATAATAAAAACTAAAATTGTCACCAAATATACTTGGGCAGCCGTTAATATACCTGGGAGGCCTGCCCAGGTAAAGTCTATGTGTGGGAAACACTGAGTCACATTTTTTAAATATTTTATTTATTTTCATGTGACAACACTGAATAAATGACACTTTTCTACAATGTAAATTAGTGAATGTACAGCTTGTATACAGTGTAAATTTGCTGTCCCCTCAAAATAACTCACACACAGCCTCTAAACTCCGCTCACCCCTTATTTTCCCACTTTAGGGCATGAAGCTACGGTGGCCGATGACAGGGCTGGTGGATGTTAGAACCTTGCGCTTCCACTTCCGTTTGAGGATGCCCACAGATGAACAACATAGGCTTCTTTAGCAAGGCAGTGGTCGTCTTGGAGGTGTGTTTGGGGTCCGAAGGGAGGGGATCATGCTCTGCTTCAGTATGTCACAGTACACGTTGTCATTCATGGTTCCCTCAATGAACTTTAGCTCCCCAGTGCTGGAAGCACTCATGCAGCCCCAGACCATGACCCTCCCACCACCATGTTTGACTATAGGAACAAAGCAAATTATCTACAGTTCTGAAAGCACCCTAAATTAGAGGTCGAGAGAGAGCCAAGATAACACGTTTGCAGTAAAGTCATCATGTTCACACTGTTATGACAACAGTCACTAAGGCCAGATTCCAGCATTCCAGGGGTGGTTCCATTCCATGTGTTTAGGACATAAATATTTCTTAGCAGTCTACAAAATGTATGTGTGTTGTGTGTGTGTGTGTCGTTGCTTATTTTATTCTGACAAACAAGTACAACATAAGACAGTTTCCATCTCAGTTGTCTTTCACAAAAATATTAAGAAATTCTGAATATTTTTATTTTTGTGGTTTAATTTGAGAAATATTTCACATATGTACACTATACAATTAAGAAGTCTGAATGATAGTGTAGATTTTTGACTGTTGCTCATTAAAGCTGCGTTTATCAAAAATACAGTAAAAGCAGTAATATTGTGAATTGTTATCTTATCATTTAATGTTTTAAAATTTAAAATGTATTTTTTTCCTGTTGTGGCAGTGTCGCATGATCCTTCAGAATTTATAATAATATGCTGATTTTGTGCTCAATAAATATTTGTTAAAAACAGACGTGCTGCTTTATAGTTTTGTAGAAGTTGTGATTCTTTTTTCAGGATTATTTGATGAATAGAAAATTCAGAAGAACAGCATTTATTTGAAATAGATTTTTTTTGTGACAATTTAAAACACCAAAATTTTGAACAGTAGTCTATTTCCACATACATTTTGTATGATAAAAAAACAACAAAAACTGTCAGATTGTCAGTCTTATAATTGCATATAGACGACACATATTTTGTTATAGTTACTAAAGTAAAAAAAAAAACTGCCCGCCCGTGGCCAGTAGTTTTATTTGCCTGTGAAAGTTCATTGGTATTCACATTTGTCACTTAGAACCAGTGTTACTTTTGGGCTCTTGGTGTGCTATAGCAAATCTTGGTCAATTTAATCACAACCAAAATCTAACCACAGGAAATTTTCATCAGCTAACATGCTTATATGTGTATTTCCTCAAATCATGTTTAAGTGATTCACAGCATATCACTTATCTTTGCTTTGTAATTTTCAAAGAGATGTGTTTACTGCTCATAGTTCCAGGAATTTGCACGTAGACAAAACATAATTACAAATAACATAAATTAGTCATATTTTCAGGGAAAAAAACAACAACAGTTGTTTAAATATAGAAGGGTTCAGTGACACACACACAAGATGTAGCTGTCACAGAAGCAAGGAAAAGACAGTTACTGAGCTTGTGAATCCCTTTTCCCATCTAATCCTGTGCAATTGAATACACCATTGTTTGCAGGGCTGATTTCATTAAGACGTCATACTTTTTGTTTTTCTTAAAATAACCTCAAAAATTGTAGCTGTTATCTTGCAGTGTCTTTTTATGCTCATTGATTTTTTGTCTGTTCATGACTGCCGTAGCAATATTTCATCTGCAGCGATAGTTGTAGCCATAATAAAGATGTGAACAGGTCTGAAAGTGTATAGCTGATTATTACTGGTGAGCGACAAAGAGTGGAAAACATGGTGGATACAAAAACAACAGTAGAACGGTTTAACAGGGTATGTGCAGAGAAAATGAGGGATTTAGGGACCCTTAGAGGCTTTGTGGGGAAAGTCCTTCTAACATGGTTAATTTCAAAAACTCCTCCACTTTTTGCTGCGGACTCGTTTAAGAAACATAAACCTTTATATAAAACCAAAGGTTAGCAGTGTAAGCATTGCCTGGTTTTTATGTATGTATTTATTTAAAGAAAGTAATACTTTTATTAAGCAAGGATTCATTGAATTGATCTAAAGTGACAGTAAAAACATTTAAAATGTTACAAAAGATTTTTTAAAAATGCTGTTCTTTTGCACTTTCTATTCATCAAGGAATCCTGAATTAAAATGGATTATGGTTTCATTGAAACTAATAAGAAATGTTACTTGAGCTAATTAGCATATTATAATGATTTCTGAAGGATCGTATGACACTGAAGATTAGAATAATGGTTGCTAAAAAAAATCATCTTTTACATCACAGGAGTAAATTACATTTTAACATATACAAAAATGGGAACAAATATTTAAAATATTAAATCATTATTATATTAAAATGTGAATAATTCACAGTATTATTGATTTTGCTGTATTTTTTTCAGATAAGATGATAGACTTATCTAAAAAAAAAACAGTATAGGGTAAATGTAATGTTTTTCATTTACCACTGTGTTTCTTATTTCCCAGCATTATCTCAGATGGGCTACAGTCTGAGTCCTCAGTTCATTCAGGAGCTGGTGAATCGTTACTCTACGCGGGGTGGAAACGGGGTTCTCCAGCTGGACCGCTTCATTCAGGTGTGCACGCAGCTTCAAAGCATGACCCAGGCATTCCGCGAGAAAGACACCGCCATGACTGGCAATGTGAGGTTGAGTTACGAAGACTTCCTTTCTGGTGCCATTACCAGACTGATGTAAAGGACTGCATCAGCAATTCAGAAGATGATCTGACTCTGAATGCACATCATGACACTTCACCCTATCAACAGTGTCTTTCACTGCAGCTAACCCTGATTTCACCACATTTATCTGAAAACTATGCTCATTAAGCATTGCCAGCTTGCCAATTAAAGCACTCACCGCAAGAGACTACCATTGTGATATGGTCTGTAATGCAACCAGTTATGCAAGATTAAACTAATGCCAAAAAATATTAGCAGTATATGTGAATAAAATGACATTAGCCATGCAACTAGCACTATTTACTAATTAATGGAAGTATGTAATAGAAGTATAATTACATTTTATTTTACTTTGTCAGAATGGACATTTCTGTACTTTTTGAATATTAGCAAAAAATCCTGATTAAGAATGCTTGAAATAAAACATATTTAAGTTCCCCTTCCCAAGGAAATTGCTTTATGCTTTTTTATATAGTATGTATGCTCTCCTAACACCCTTTTATAACCTTTCCTTATATATTGATATTTTTTCTGCAGTGTATTTTTTTTTGCTTGCATTTATACAATGTATTAAAAGTAGTTAAGTTTTGTTTTATTTGTTTAATTGAATTTTCTCATTTATTTGTAATTTTTCCTTTTGTAATTTTTAAATAAAGGTTTTAATTTACAAATATTGTGTCTGAAATTGAGTATACCTTATATGTACTATGTACAATTTAACTGTATTGTACCATTACTATTTTATTATTATCAACAGTCAAAATGAGCTTTAAGTTCAGGACAAATGCTCAGTGTGTTTCAGCATTGGTCACTAGGGGTCAGGATTGCTTTAACATGACATCCTGAATAGAACTTTCCCCCTCTCAGAGCCATAGAGAGAGAGAGAGATTGCGACAACTCCGTTGACTCCAATGGACCGTTTTTTTACAGCAAAGCGGATCATGGAGCCGCTCAATATTTCCCGGAAGTTCGCGCTAATGCTATCAGCGCCATAGAGATGCAGCAGAAGAGACCGCTGTGATGAACTTTTAAAAGGTAAGACATTAATCAGCTAATCAATCAAATTGCCTTGTTCATTAAAACGGATTAGTATTAGATTGTATTCCTCACGTAATTAGTAGCTTTACGGGATGTTATTCATTCTCTACATGCAGTTTCATACATCCTTGTGTAATTAAGGCTTTTAAACGTGATTTGTTTTGCTGGTGGGGAGTTATTTAATAGACTTGGATTTATTGCGAAGGATGCTGATGGACCAAAGTGAGAATGAAAAGTTTAAAATAGGTGAGCAGTTTTCATTTCAGCAATTATGCTAGACTAAATATCCAAAAATGAATTATATACCGCTACTATTTTATAGAAGTAATCACAGTAGCATGTAGGCCTACATTATTACTGTATATTACACTTAAACGCCTTAGTAACTATAGAAGTAATGTGTTGAAGGAGCAGTGATGCCACAGGACTGAAATGTGATGGAGCATCACTTAACCATTTCTCCTGTGTTTTTCTCCTTCTCTGTCTTGCTCAGAACAAGAACCACCTGAAGACTCCCTGTAATGAGACATCACCCTCACAATGAGTCTCTTCGCTGGGTTTGGCAAGTCTCTCCCTGTTCTTTGTGAAAAAGGGCCAGTTCTCAAGTATGATTCCATCACATTGTGTTTGTGTAATCCATAGATTGCTCCTGCTGACTATATCCAGCCTCTCACGAAGACTTCAGATGACCCAACACTTGTGAAGAGATGACGCCAACCCTTGAGAGGACTTCAGATGAAGCTGACTCTGAATAAACATTCAAAACGATCACATCGTGTAACCATTGCTTTAATTTGTTCATTGTTTCTGTATGTTTCATTTTTTCTGAATACATGACGTTACTTAACTGCGTGATTTGTATAGGCTAATTTTAGACATTTCTGCCATAGGAACATTAACACCATTACACCTGTTAACAGGACTCTTTATTTGTAATATAGAAACATTAATTTTCTGTAAAGCTGCTTTGAAACTATGTGTATAATAAAAAGTGCTTTACAAATAAATGTGAATTATTTATTGATTTAATTATATGTATAGTTTATTATACATGTATAAATAGATTGCTGTAAATAAGAGCATAGCAAAAGACAACATACATAAAATATGATAAAATGTGTAAAAATGTTTTAAATTTGAATAAACTACATATATATGTTTATATATTAATAACTGACGGGCAGTGTTGGGCAGTAACTAATTACTAGCTACTGTAATAATATTACTTTTTGCAGTAACTAGTAGTGTAACTAATTATTAATACGATTTCAGTAATAATATTACAGTTACCATTCATAAAACAGCTTAGTTACTTAAGATGCCTCAACCCCGCTTATTTAAAATCCAACAATCAAATAATTCCTAGATTTATTTTCATAATTTTCTCGACTCGCACATGAATGTGATGTCCCCAGTGCACCAGGCCAGCTTGGAATATGGAAAAGCTTACATTCAGCAGATAGAAATATTGCATTATATTGATTTTGTCAGGAAAAAAAGATGATCTGAACACTGTTGTGTAAGTTGTGGCTTTAATTTACTCTGGTATTACATCCCTCTGATCAGCATGTGGTACATTATATTACTATAATAAATAAATATTTTTGGGGAAATTAAACAGTTTCTTACAAACTAATGTGATTTGATCAAATAAAATATAACCGTATATGGTTAACGCAGAAATTGCAATTAGCTTCAAGCTACACATGACAATTAATGAGATTAATACAACACTTCTACTTGAATGTCACTATCACTATTGAATGTTTGTAATAACTTCTGATTGCGATCCAATGTGGATTTTGGTCAAATTATGAAGCAGAAATATGTAGTTAGTAACATTCTAGAATAATTTTATGTGGAAGATACGCAGTTACAATTTCTGTGGGGCATGAAGAAAAAGTTATGTAACTAGTAGTGTAACTAATTACTGTTGTCAGAAAGTAATAACTAAAGTAACAATATTACTTTTTAAAGGAGTAACTAGTATTGAGTAATGCTATATTCTTTGAGTAACTAGCCCAACACTGCTGAGGGGTACACAAGAATCACAAACACTAAACAAGATTCATTTTTACTTAATCTTAAAATATCTTCACTTATTTGGAATGCATTTTCTAAGAACAGTCTTAATATTTACCATGATATTAGTAATATGACAAATGAACATTTAGATGTGATTGCACTTGACTAAAACATACAAGTTGTATGAACACATACACACACACACACACACACACACACATATATATTCAGAGTCTGAAGTTACCTTGGTAAAAGACCACGATTTCGTTCATATTATGGACTTTTACGATGGTAAATTCAGCCTAAAATATGTTAACAAGGCAGGTAAGGATAGCTAACCAAATTAATCCTCAAATATTAGCGGATTTTATCTTTTAAAAACAACATTTATGCAGCTATATGTGATACGTATGTATTATTTTATAAACAATGTAAATACATTATTGTATTGTCTACTAATTACTAAAAATCGCAGTTTTGTCTCTCTAACTCAATGCATTCCAATTGCCCGCTATGAACTTCCTGGAACTATTTGAGGTCTATGTGAGTCACGTGACGATTGAGCGTTTTGAACTTCCGTTGTCCCAACTCAGGCCACAGTTTCTCAACGGCTCTGTCCTGAACGAATGAGACTTGAAAACGTCATTCTGACGTAAAAAATAGCCAATCCTATTGCCGCTCACAGTGACGCAAGAAGGCAGGAAGTTGAATGGCCTGGAGATAGAGGTACGTACAGTCATGAGATTTTATAAACGCACGCGCGAATGATTTAATGAATTTATGAAATATTACGCACTAAGTTGTCAGCGGATCTCTTATTATGCTTTCAGGAACATATAAACAAAAAAGTGTTGTATAAAAGTATTTTTAATGCGCCATTTTAGCTCAAGCGTTGACACTGGTACCCTTGTAACAGTTAACGTTAACTTGCATGCTTTAATACTCAAGTTATGTTTTATAAAAACGTTCATATAATGGCACTCTCGTTTCATTTCTTCTGCCATATAAAAAGCATATTAAACCCATATGTTATCGTTGTCTTCTTGAAAGCATGTGTTTATATGTCATCCTTGATTTTTTTTGACTGGTAATAATGAAAATAAGGCTACATTGTCAGCTTGCCAAAGGTAAATAACCTTCTAGAACTTGGACTGCCTTTTTCAGGTTTATGCAACCATGTGGCCAGTACTCTGGACTGCCATGCGCACGTATGCGCCCTATGTGACCTTCCCAGTGGCTTTTGTGGTGGGAGCTGTTGGATACCACCTTGAGTGGTTTATCCGGGGAACTCCTAACGCCCCGGGAGAAGAGAGGGGCATTGCAGAGCTACGGGAGGATAGGAAATTAGAGGAACTGACCGGTCAGGACAGCACACAGGTCCTCAGCCTCAAGAACAAACTTGAATTCACACCAAGAGCAGTGCTGGAAAGAAACAGACCGGAGAAGAGCTAAGTTGTATTAAATGGCATGAAGTCCTGCAAGATTACCATATAATGATGTGCAACTTCTCAAACTTCGGGCTCATTTGTCACACTCAACGGCCCCATGGAAAGGAACTTTATTGGAAAACATTTGTTTTGTGGGATTTCCTATGTCACTTCGTTTAGCCACCTTAATTACATGGAGTCTTGCTGTAATATTTAGCAGGCCAGTCGATGGAACTTTTTTTTCAACTCTTCTTTCTTTGAGTCTTCTTAATATTCATCTTCTGCCCTTAGGCATGCAGACACATGACTATATCGCACAAGTCCTAACTTAGAAAGCTTTAATAAGTTTTCCATCCGTGCTCCCTGTCATATGCTCATGAGACTGAAGCTCAAAGACAGACCACCTTTGTTAAGTTTTGTGTCTACATGAATCATCTACACATCTATGCAAGGCAACACTTGAGTGGGACTAGAAAATGTTTGAACTTTGAGTGGCTGAAGCGATTCAGAACACTGAGAAATTCATACAAGCTCTGTCACTGTGGTCCTTTGCTAATTAGTAATAATGAACACAGTGAGTAGTGAGGAATGAAAGCCAAGTTTTGCCTCGGTGTCCTTTTCGGTTCATGTAAGAACTCTCTGCACACACTTTAAATATCTGGAGCGGATGTTACCCATGTAGAGCTTTCTTAAGCATTGTTATGGATAAAATGTTAGTGATGATTGCACTGCTAACTTTTGTGCTGAATTGTGTAGGAGGCTGCCTTGTGTTCATATAATAAATGTAAAGACACACTTTAATTTTGGCACTGTGTTCGTCAGATGTTCTTTCCAACTTGTGTGAATTTTGCACATTACACAAATAAAATCATAAAGAAAACATAGGGCTTAGTGTCAATAGGTTTAGAACCCTATAACCGTAGAACCCTAGAACTCCTCTTTTTAAACTAACTTGGAGGAAGGGGGGTTTTTTTTTTGTATAAATTGGGCAGCACTGGTCATGCTGTTCAGTCTATATATACACTACCAGTAAAAAGTTGTTTTACTCTTTTTTTTAATCCAAAAAACAGTAATATTGTGAATTTTTTTACAATTTAAAATAACTGCTTTATATTTTAACATGTAATACATTCCTGTGATCTCTAAGCTGAATTTTAGCATCATTACTCCATTCACAATATCCTTCTGAAATCATTCTAATATTCTGATTTGCTGCTCAAAAAAACATTTATTAATATTATTATGTTGAAAACAGCTAATTATAATTTTTCAGGTTTCTTTGAGGAATAGAAAGTTAAGATGAACAGCATTTATCTGAAATAGAAATCCTTTGTAACTCTGTATAAATGTCTTTATACAGACTTTATACAGTCTTTAAACAGAACAAACTGAGACCGACTAAATCCAGAAGAACTGTGGCAACGTCTCCAAGATGCTTCAAGAATACTACTACTTTATTTACATTTATCCAGCTCATGAAAGTTATCTAATTATGAAATTCAATGTCAAATAGTTTATTATATATATACAGGTACATGTAAAAAAAAAATATATATCATGAAAAAGGTCACTCATTTCAGACAGTGAAACCCATATATTATATAGATAAGATAGGAATAATTGACTTTAAACCATTTTTAGCTGCTGAAAATACTAGTGTTCTAATAATTTTGGCCACAACTGTATAACCAACTCATAAAAGTTATTTATTTATGAATCAAACTAAACTAGTCGTGCAGTATGTTTTTGAATACTTGTAACTGAATAGGCCATAACACATGTAATAATATTTTTTTTAAATCATTTAACACTTTAAAATAATTTGTTTAAAGTTAAACTGAATACAGTTTATTATTACAGTTTTTAGTAATAATATATATTTAAAATATGATGTATTTAAGTTTCTCTCATGAAAATAGCCACAGAAACTGGCATGGTGTCAATATTTTAAGTTAATTGTGTAATTGCTACATTAATTGTGTAATTGCTACATGTTAGATTTATAGATTGTTTTTCTCAGTTTGGGGGGGGGGGGGGGTTATGCCTTTAATGGACAAGACAGTTGAGAGAGATGACAGGAAAGCATTAGGAAGAGACGGGATCAGCAAAGGACCTCGAGACTGGAATGGAACTCGGGTCGCTGTGAGTACAACTGCGCTATATGTCGGCGCACAAACCTGTTACCGACTCCCTGTTATTTAAAAAAAAAAAATTGGTGCCGACTCCCTGTTATTTAAAAAAAAAATAGTAATGCTTTTACATTGACTTCTATAATTTCGAAGGACATATGTGTGGTCTGTTTTCTATGCTGTACATACTTTTTCTTTCAGCGCACAGCTTGATTAATGGAAAACAGAAGAGCAAGACCACAAATCCCCAGATTGTATTTAATAGAAGTAACCCTAACATTTTCCAGCATAAGTTGTGCTTCATTGCTGCCAACAAGCTAGCGAAACTTTATGAGTGCTGATCTAGATTTATATCAGCAAAGTGCATAAATGCTGATATCAAGCACTGGCGGCTTGTCTGCCTGAAACAGTTTTCTATAAAAGGTTATATTTGAAGCAATATTTCAGTTGAAGTCAGCCCTAAAACATTTACATCACTGTAAATGCAATGTAAGTTTTGCTCCATATTTAACTGATTCTGCATGTTACTGTCTTTGCTGATTTTAGGGAAAATGTGTATTTTTATACTTTTTTAATGTCACTTTGATTCAAGTCCCCACAAAAATATTCAAAGGCTTCATGATATTTCCCTGTTGTTTTGTGATTAAGATTTTTAAAAATGTTTTTATTCACAGTTCATTCCCAATATTTTAAAGCTTGACATAACTAAAGGCATGTTCTTTCTTTCTTTCTTATTTTTTTTATATCCAAGTACTCATACTGTGTTTGAAACATCCTCTCTGAAGTGATTTATTTATTTTATGCAGCCTAATAAGAATGTCATGCCTACATGTGGGTCATACGACTGGCTGTATTTTGGATACTTATATTCCCGTATGTCCAGTAGTTGTGTAAGAGAGGATGTGCTGTCTGGATTGTTTGTGCCTAACCAGGTAAGAGACTGTGGGTTTGGTACTGAAAAGGTGCTAGAATGTCCCAAAGGACAAACAGCCCTATTGTTCCTGAGTGATAGGAAGAAGGAACGACGCCTGTCGGCCTCTCTCAGCCCTTCAGTCAGGATGTGTACAGCCTCTCTGTACAATTACAGCAAATTTATTCACTGTAGATTCCCATCAGCGACAGAAACAATGGAGAGGCGCTCAAAATCCTCCCCTTTCCCATGGGCTCAACTGTTCAGTTCCCACAACCAGTTACTTCTGACCCCCTTTGAACCTTTTTAGATAGTAAGAAACTGACTTCCATTTCCCTCAATATGGCTCCCTAGGGTTTTATCAATACCCCATTGTCCCATTCCAGATAATTTGCTGTATGGTGTGTCCTACCACTTGGAAAAAATACCACAAGAAGTTCCTGATTATTTTTGAGGGCAAGGCATTGTATTTCATTAGAACTATTGTTTTTTTATGATACAAAATCTCATCCAGGAGATATTACGATTCCTGTTTATTATTGGCAATAAATTATCATGAAGTTCAAATATTGATTATTAATATTGTTACTTACATTTATGGTGGACAAACAAATCCCTGATATTTTTAAGCATTTGACATTATTTTTCATCAGTTTCGATATTGCTTAAGCTAGCAAACCTGAGGCAGGGTTTATAGTTAGGATGTTATTTTAACAATGACTCAATTCTGTCTTGTATGACGTACTGATCTGATCAGCTCCTTGTCTAGATTAAATGGCAATGTGCTCTGACTCATCTGTTTCTCTATGTGCGATGAATTGTTCATATGATTATGTAGTGGGTAAAATGTTTAAATCTCATAGACTTGCACTGAATGATCCAATCCATACTGTACAGAATATCATAGAGACTAGTGATGGGCTGCTTAAAATAGCATAGCAGCCATATAGCAATGCACTAAAATCCATTAAAAAAACCTTCCCATTCCTTTTGTATAGAAACATCTTTCATTGTAAAATACTTTCATTTAGTATTGTACTTGCACATAATTCACAGTTTGAAGAGCTGATGACGTCCTTGAACTGCTGCAGGTGGGATTTTACCCAAAACAATGTAACAATGCCCACCGCTGGTCCATTGTAAGCCTGAACAAGCCTGAACAGCCAATGCCTGGAGTGACCAATGGAAAAATCAGGAAGCGGATAAAAGCCTATTTCCTCCAGGTTGTGAGTTCTTAACTGCGAGTTCTTCTGACACACTTCAGTTTTAATGGTTGTGACTTAATGTAAATGCTGTAATACAAAGACATTTTCAAAATATCTTCCACAAAGAGACAATGTCATACAGGTTTGGAATGACAAAGATGAAGAAATACTGACAGAATTTCCCTTTAGCTAATGTTGAAGCTAACCATGTCTAATCTTACCATGATTTTAAAGACTCTACCATTCAAAAGTTTGGGATTAGTATGATTTTTTTAACTTTTATTGTATCCATTAAATTGATCAAAAGAGACAGTAAAGACATTTTAAATTGTATTAATATGTAAAACAGTTTTAATTCAGGTTAGACTTAGTATTACTGTATTTTTATCAGATAAATATGTTTTCATAAGAAACTTGCAAAAAAATTATCGACGTCAAATTTTGGAATGGTAGTGTAATTTCTTAACATTCCACAGAAGTGCAAGCACACTGATTTTCCGTGACATACTTGTGTTGTTTTTTTTAGGTCTCTGTTTTCTCGTTGTGGATTTTTTTGGACTTCTTGTTATTCACCGCCGCCTATTCCTACCTGAGACCCGGTGATCCAGCTTTCCCTGGGATCGCTGGCTGACGTCGTTTGAGGATTATTTGCTGGCTTTGGCACTCGGACCTAGCGGAGGCGAGGAAGTGCGCACTTCTGCGCCATTGTCTCGGGCAGGAGGGACAGCGAATCTTCGCCACATCGGACGATAAGTATGTCACAGCCACGGCCGCCTGAAAGCTCACTTCAGCTCCGGAAGAAGCCGGCGGATACCGTTTTGATTTCGTCAGAGGACCCAAGGTCGGGTGAGACCGTTTCCCACTATGTATCAGCATTACGTGAGCTGGCTAGATTTTGTGATTTTGGGGTTTTGGAGGATGGACTTTTAGTTGACCAATTAATAGAGAAAACGTCATGTAACCAACTGAGAGAGAGACTTTTACTTGAGCCAGACTCCACGACACTAGCAGATGCTTTAGTAATTGGAAAGCAGTTGGAAACGGCCCTAATGGAGGCACGCAGGTTCGGCCGCGCTGTGCACGAGCCTGTGACATCATCACCACCGTCAGTTCATCACACAGAGGCGGCTGACGGGGTGAGTGACGGTTTGGATGTGCAGAGAGTGGACAGGGGGCCCAGGGAGAGTGGGCACAGGAGCTGTAGCAACTGTGGCTCTCCTAAACATGCAACCAGAGATCAGTCATGCCCTGCTCAGGGAAAACGTTGTCGTAACTGCAACAAGTTGAACCATTTTGCACGCTGCTGTCGCTCCTCTCCTGCTTGCCATGATACTGCTGCTGTTCCCATAAACACTGTACAGACCTCACAGCCTTCGTTCAAGCTCTGCACATGCCATGTGGACACGGCTCTCATTCCACTCCTCGTGGACACAGGGGCTAAAGTGTCAATCCTGAACAAATGCACATATGACCGCTTCTTCAGTCACGTGCCTCTGGAAGCAGCGGCTAAACCCCTGTTAGGTTACGGCCATTTCCCATCTCCACTCTGGGTGTGGCCCGCCTCCCTGTCAGATATGATCAACAATGTGCGCCTGCCGCCAAGTTCTGCATCACCCGGAAGGGAGCTAACATTATGGGCCTAGACTTGTTCCTTGCCCTGGGTTTTACTGTGAGTGATGCTAGGGGCCTGCATGTCCTGCAGGTCGCCGCTTCATGGCCTGACCGCTACCCACTACTGTTCAACGGGCTGGGCCGCATGACTGGATTTGTACACCAGCCTTCTGTTGACCTGTCAGTCCGCCCTATTATTCAACCCCTCCGGCGCATTCCCCTGGCACTCCGTGATGCTGTGGAGGCCGAGCTGCATCGCCTGGTGGAAGCAGACGTCATAGAGCCCGTCGACGCCTCGCCGTGGGTGTCTAACCTGGTGATAGCCAAGAAAAAGGGGGCGGACTGCGACTCTGTGTCGACCTCACGGATGTAAACAAAGCCATCATCCCTGAAAGTACCCCCACCTACCTACAGCTGAGGAGCTCACTAGCCATTTCCACGTCCACCGTTTTCAGTAAGATGGACTTGCGTAACGGCTACCTGCAGGTCCCTCTGGCACCGGCCAGCATGGACCTTACAGCGTTTGTCACGCACGTGGGGGTTTTCAGATTTAAACGCATGGCATTCGGACTTTCATCAGCCCCGAGCTGTTTTCAGAAGATAATGTCACTCATACTGGCTGGTATCCAGGGTGTCTCCATCTATCTGGATGACGTGGTGGTGCATGCGCCCTCCGCCGCACTGCATGACGATCGCCTGGAGCGGGTCTTTCAGCGTTTCGAACAGCATGGGGTCACACTGAACTCTGAGAAATGCATGTTCGGGGTCGAGGAGGTCGAGTTCCTGGGCTTCAGACTCTCGAAGAAGGGCATCGCCCCGATTATGTCCCACACGGAGGCCATTCTGTCCCTGCCAGACCCGCAGTCACCATCCCAGCTGTCTTCCTTCCTGGGGATGGCCGCCTACTATCTTAGATTCATGCCACACTACTCTGACTCAACGGCCCCCCCTGCGCCGGCTGCTCAGGAAGGATGTTCCGTGGGACTGGACCCCTGCCTGCCACGAAGCCGTGCGCATCATCAAACGGCAGCTCACGTCCCCGCCCACACTGACCCATTTCAGCTTGATCGCGCCCACCATGGTCACCTGCGACGCCTCCGGGGTAGCGCTAGGCGCTGTGCTCTCCCAGACTCAAGAGGGGGGGGAACGCCCGGTGGCTTTCGCCTCACGGGCACTTACTCCTGCAGAACAGAAGTATTCAGTGGGGGAGAGGGAGGCCCTCGCCTGCCTGTGGGCGTGCGAACGCTGGCATGTTTACCTATACGGGAGGCCTTTCACCATCCGCACAGACCACCAAGCACTGACGGCACTGCTGGCGACTCAAGGCTCAGGGCACAGGCCCATGAGACTGCTGAGGTGGGCACAGGCTAAACCAGTACAACTTCAGTCTGGAGTTTATGCCTGGGCGGGCCAACACAGTGGCCGACCTCCTGTCTAGAGCTGTGTCAGTGACGAAGGAGACAGGCGGGGTGGCAGCAGACACAGAGAGCGACGAAGACTGGGTCCACATCCTGCACGGCCCCTCAGTTCAGTAGTCACTCTAGCGGAGCTGCAGCAGGCCTCAGCTGCTGATGAGGCCCTCACAACTTCCGTACCTACGTCCAGGACGGCTGGCCTGCCAAAGTGGATGACAGGCTGCTTCCTATTACCGCTTCCGCAACGAGCTCTCCTGCTGGGGCGGTGTGCCTGGCCCGTGGCCACCGTGCGGTCGTTCCGGAGAGTCAGGTCCAGAGTCCTGGCGCAACCCTGGGGGTGGTCATCAGCCGCCGTGAAGTTGGTGGCCCCAGATGATGTTGAGGAGCTGGTACGTAATTGTGCTTGCTGCCTCCTGAGTGGGATGTCAGCCTGCCACAGCCCCTTCACCCCGACTGGCCGTCTTCACCCTGGGACATATTCATTACCTCTGTGGCGATACGGGGCACCTGCTCACGCTCGCTATGTTCTCTCCATTCGTGTTTTTCAACTGTTTGCTTTTTGTTTGGGCGCTGGGCCTCCCCAACTAACGGGCCGCAATTGCATCTGATACAAACTCAGGACGGCAGTCACCCAGAGAGTAATGGGGGGTGAAAAGCTACTTTTTGTAGGAAGGGAAAATCTATTTTGCTCCGGGCATCTAAGTCAGCTCCGATGCAATGTCATTCATTGTACGCGCAAATTCGCAGGCTAAGCGTTTGATGCCACGTCAGCCCCCCTCACTTTCTCCAGGCGCTCCATGCGCCCTTTTTAAAGTCGGCCACTAATAAAGCTCGTTGGCACTCAAACCGTGAATCGCAGCCCCCACAGCACCTATCTTGCCCCAGCAGCGGCTCCAGAAATCCGGGTGGGGGGTACGCACCGCCCGACGCAGCTGATCGAGGTTGAGGGTACAGAACAAATTTATATTTATGTTTCATTTCCAGGGGTGGGGGGGGAAAATAAATTGTATAATGAAAACGTTTTAGGATTGTGTCCTGTTGGATTTATATATGCGAGTGACAGGTATATTACGGCAGTAATTAAAATGTTGGGTTTGCATTGTAAAACAAAACGAAGCTCACTGTGGTTATTGAGTCCAAAACACAACAGCAATACTCCAAAATAGATGACAACAACTCACACACCTGCATTAGGAGCTATAATTATTTGTGTGCCTGTTTAGCCTTTTGCATCGCAGCACCTGAAGGATGCGTTCATTATACAAATATCCAGAAAGCTGGACACGCTTTGAAACTGCAACATTAACTGGTTTATTTGCAGATGAGTGACAATTCAGCTATAACCAATTAACAATGAGGCTAGTATTTCTATCCGTCTTGACTGGCGGACTGGCATATAGGGGATGTGTTAAGGTTATGGAGTCCCCTCCTCAAAGTCCGAGGCCCTAGGCAATTGCTTGCTCTGCCTATAGCTAGCACCGGCCCTGCTGAGAATACATGGTTTTTAATCAGTTCAGCTGGCAGGAAGTACATGTTACTGTTTAGCACTGCATACATTGGCATTATTTGTTTAATACTGCGGCATTCAAACCCCCCACCCCCCACAGAAAGAAGTTTGGCACTCAGGCTTAAGTCTCCATGGGAAGCAGGTTGACTGGCCACTCGAAGCCACCTCTCATCCAGAAAACACCCACACACCTCCTAGACCAACATAGATTGCCGCTTCTAAGGTACGTGCCCCGTTCATACAGTCCTTTAAAACCTGTTTGTTTTTCCTGTCCTAGGCTGGTACAGAAAGGGAAAGGGAAATGTATCAGCGTTTGGAACAACAAAATCAGGATGCAGGAAGCGACCCGCAAGAGTGGCAGCTCATTTTCATTGGTGCTACTCTGTGCAAATCACCTAAGGGCATGTGGGCAGGCAGTGTCCCTGCTGGGTTTCACAAATAAAATGACCTTTGTGACTGTATTCAGCAAAGTAACCCTCATAATAGCTTAAAGAGTGCAGGCATCCATGACTTCTGTTTTTTTATCTAAAATGGCAGACATCTGTTTGCCTGGTTAAATCAACTTTGCTGCTCTATTTGATGCATGTGTGGGCATATTAAAGCACAGCTGGCACGATTCAGCCTTTGTAGGTGGAAGGCTGAAGAAAAACAAAAGGAAACACTGCAGAACAAGGGCTTTTTTCCAACCTAAACGGCTCAGATGGAGAGAGTTTGACAGTCTACCAATCAGTCTCTCATTCACAGCTGAGGGGAACTAAAGAGGTCAGTCCTCACCAGCTGTTTGCTGACCCACACATCTTGTGTAGCACCTCTAAAACCTTGTATTGGCAAGAGATGACAGGCTAACCGTTCGTGCAGGCCAGCTGCGATAGAGAGAACTATGCAGCGGGCAAAAACTACAGGTTATGGTTGGCAACCCCACAAGCACACGACTCATTAATCTTTCATAGACTGGAGCCCAACAGCGCAGATAACACCCTCTAATAAAACCAAATTTCCATTAGCCAGCAAAAAAATACCTATTGAGGGGAAAAAACACTTTTTTTCTTATTCTCATTGTATTGTTTTCATTTGACCCTTTCCGTAAGAAACTGTCCCACCTTGTAAATTACCCATCTCTCCATTTTTTCTGCTACAGATAAGTGCTTATCATTGTTTGGAGTCTTGGGGCGGATCAAAATTGCTAAAAATGACTGCTGTGGAATGTGCTGTACTCATTGCCAAACAGGAAAGTAAAGGCCTTGATGATATCAGAAGGCTATCTAGTCTGAAAAATTTTGAAATATTTTAAAACAACCAACAAATAACAACAGTGTGAGGCAATTCATTTTTGTCCCTATTTATTCATATAAGTATTAAAGTGGCCCTATAATGGATTTTTTTTAATCACCTTTCATGCAGTGTGTAACAGCTCTAAGTGAATGAAAACATCCTGCAAAATGTTCAATCTGAAAGTGCACTGTGTATAAAGTTACTGTCTCTCAAAAGAAAGAGTCGACTCTGAATCATTGAAACGAGTCATTTTTAAAACGAATCCCAAACTGTTTCATGTTGACATCAACATGAAATATTAGCATATTGCCAGACTACTTGTTGGTCTTTTCGTGTTGGTCTGAATGAAAATGCAAATTCAATCTTTGCCACTAGATGCCGCTTTTGGAGCGGTAAAAAGTTGTTTCCCTGGTAACGCAGTACATAAATTAGCACTGTGCTCACAAATGCTGCTTTATCAGACATTACAGGCATGATGCAATGAAAATGAGACCAATCGGACCAATCACCGCAGATTAGCATCACGCAAAGGAGGGGTTTGGAAAAATGAATCGTTGAGCGAATCGTTTGGGACGTTAAGCAAGTATGGAAAAAATAAATGCATATTATAAGACAATGAAAGTGTTTTATGACATTGCATGCATGTCAACGTTTTTGTGGACACCCAAAACCAAAATATGAACCTTTAATTTCCCATAATAGGCGCACTTTAAGCATTTTAGTATGTTTTAAGTGCACTGTTTTAACTGCTCACTTTGTATATCACTTTAGTAGTTGCACAGTTTGTGATTATGCTATAGTATAATGCAGTTTTATATAACCCAGGCTCACTGGGAAAACGTAAACATGCCCGTGTGAAAATTTCAACAAAATAATATTTTGATTGTGATATGTCCAGTGAGAGTTGCTATAAACACATTTAGCTTTATCCAAAAAAGATTAAAGTGAATCTGGCAACATTTTATTTGTAGGCTACGTTGGTTGTTTTATGTACACACATAGTTACGTATTTGGAGCTTAGCGAAAATGCAGATACACGTTTTTCCAAAAAACGTGCCCAAATGGCTATATGTGCTCCTGGACCACAAAACCAGTCATAAGGGTCATTTTTTCAAAATTTAGATTTATACATCATCTGAAAGCTGAATAAAGCTTTCCATTGATGTATGGTTTGTTAGGATAGGACAATATTTGGCCGATACATCTATTTGAAGATCTGTAATCTGAGGGTGCAAAAAAATAGAAAAATTGAGAAAATCACCTTTAAAGTTGTCCAAAATTAAGTTCTTAGCAATGCATATTACTAATCAAACATTAAGTAGGAATTACAGTAGGACATTTGCAAAATATCTTCAAGGAACATGATCTTTACTTAATATCCTAATGATTTTTGACAAAAAAGAAATATCTATAATTTTGACCCATACAATGTATTTTTGGCTATTGCTACAAATATACCCCAGCGACTTAAGACTGGTTTTGTGGTCCAGGGTCATATATAGGTTAATTCAGAGCATGTTTGATTCGCAACTAACATTGTTCACGTCCTTGTAATTACAACTTGTAAAGATGCAATTTTCCAAGAGTGCCGACTTGTACCACCTAAACGCTGCAACGTCATACAAACACATTTTCAGAAGTCCAAAATTGGAAGAAATACCAGAAATATTTTAATGAAAATAAATATTAAATCAAATATAAAATAAAGCATAAATACATTTTAAATATTGTATATACAGTTGTTTTTTGTGGTTTAACTTTGAGTTTGGACTCAAATACTGTACATGATGTACTACCTTTTCTGTACCATATCAATAATTCAGTTCAGCATTAGAGTTAAACCCACCCTTCACATTGGCATTTTTATACATTGTGCTTGTTTCTCTTAGGCTCAGTGATTTGAGTTTTTCCTCAAACTAATCACTACTTGAGAGGCTTCCGTATCTGGCCACAGATCACAAAAGACAGTTCATCCCAAGGCACAGCCCATTTCCATGCCTATCTAAACAAAGGAAATGGCTCTTGAATGCACAGTAAACCACTGACGGTCATTTACACATGTAGTTCCCCACAATGGAGTCCTTGGTTCTCATTGGTATTCACACATAATGTCTCAGTTTGTCTTCAGTCTTGTGATGTTTTTTATGAAGATTGTTTTTGGTTATGGCAGGTTTCACATTGCTCATGCAGTTTGAGTAGCTAGGAAGCATGTCCTCTGCTAAAGGAGGATCTATTTTATCCCAGTCCAACCCTGATGCAGGATAGCCATCATGTGCTACAGGAAGAAAGAGATGGTTTCTTTCCTCAAAAGATGGTATTTGAGCTTTAGCTGGTGTTGTTCTAGAAGAAGTCGCCCTAATAAGTTTATTAACCTCTTCCTCGCTTTGATATCTCTTCTCGAGACGATGTGTTACCGCTAGCTGAAGCAGATGGAGAAGCTCCACTATGTTGAGGAGAACGGAGACCGCTGCAATGACCTGTGTGTATATTGTGAAGATCGTTTTTTCTGTGGGTCGTGAGACAAAACAGTCCACCGTGTGAGGACAGGGAAACCTCTCGCACTCATACTTTGCCTCGATTACAAACCCATAAAGGATCCATAGACCTACAATGAAGCCAATCTCAATGAGAACCTTCAGCACAATGCTAGTCGCATAAGCGCACATCAGTTTCCCTTTAAGCTTTGGAGGTCCTGGAGCTTTGTGGTTCTTCTCTGTTTCCTTCTCCTCACTCTCTTCATCTTCCTCCTTTATTACCTCCAACTTAAACTCGTTGGTTTTTCTCTGTCTCTGTCTTCTGCCCTCCTTCTCCGGTTTCTCCTCCAGACTCTTTTCATTTCTAGCCCTCAGGGCCACATATCCAAAGTAGAAAATGGTCGGTGCTGAGACGAAGATGACTTGCAGAACGAAGAAACGGAAGTGGGAGATGGGAAAGGCCTTGTCGTAGCAGACGGACTCACAGCCAGGCTGTTTGGTGTTGCAGACGAAGTCAGACTGTTCGTCGTCCCATGCAGATTCCACCGCCGTGCCAAGCACAAGCATGCGGAAGAGGAAGAGCACGGTTAGCCACACCCGCCCCACGCCAGTCGAGTACTCCTGACCTTCCTCTAGCAGGTGCTCCAGAAAACCCCAGTCAGCTCTGGACATCCTCTGCACAGGCAGAAATACAGGCTTGAGAATCTGAACCATATATAGAATCACAGATTTTTCTCTAAATTATCCAGGTAAACAGCATGAGTCACTCTTAAGACCACCTCAAAGAATAATGCTCTGATGATTGAGGTTGTCTGGATTTAATAGGGAACAGATTGATTCTGTTTTTCATTTCTCCTGCAATTACTGAAGCAGGTTGCATCTGGCAACATACTTTTTCTATTGAGTCATTTTAGAATTTTGCATGGACAATTTGCACATTTGTTGAGGTGTGACTATTTTATGAACAGCAGTAAAATGCACTGAAGTGATTCCAAAAGCTGTGGAGTAGTGTGGCATATGTTACAATTTGATCATTATTTATTTAGTATAACCTAGTTGCAATTTAAGTCGATCTGTAATCAATCATTAGATACATATGCATTTGGGCTTGGTAAAATGGTTTTAGGTTTTGAAAAAAAAGTCCCTTTTCAAAATGCAGTTTATTTATGTGATGGCAAAGCTGGATATTCCGGTCTTCGGTGTCACATGATCCTTCAGAAATAGTTCTAATGTGCTGATTTGCTGCTCAAGAAACATTTCTTATTATTACCAGTGTTGAAAACAGCTGTGCTGCTTAATAGTTTTATGAAAACTGTAGTTTGTTTGTTTGTTTACTAATTTAGTTTAATTTAATGTAGTTTGTTTAATAATTTTATTAGAAATACAATGTATTGTATTCATTAAAAAACTATATTTTGTAATATTTATAAATGTCTTACTGTCAGGTATGATTTAATTAATGAGTCCTTGCAGAATTTGATTAAAAAAATAATTAAATTAAATTATACAATATTGGTATGCACAATATACTATATATATATAATGTAGTTATCAGCCAATATTAGTGTGTTCATTTCTTTTTATATATATCAATATCAGTCAAACATTGGATAATTTTTTGTGTAGGCGTATATTTTGGTTACATTTGCCATCATCTAAAACGCACTTAGTTAAGTTAGTCTTTAAAAACACTAATACAAATGTAATAGCTTTTAAATGTAATCATTAGTAAATCTCAAAATTAATATCCATTGTTCATTATAATGTTGTGATGCCTACTGACTTGTAGTGCACATATCTGGATTTAGTTTTTAGGTGCTTTATTTGTAAAATAAATACAAAGCACAGTAAATATTGTAATAATAATAATTAGATAATTAAATATATGTATTTATATTAAAATACATATCGGTATTGAATAATACCAGTTATCAAGTTAAATGACCCTTTTAACAGTGCTAGACAGAAAAGAGCATAGATGACCGACCCTGACCCCTGCGCAATGAGAGTTAGTCATCATGGACAGAGAGTTTAATAATGCGTAATCAAGCGTGTACTTCTAACGAGGAAGCCCATGGGACGCATGACCGCAGTATTCCCTCTTAAAATGTTTACATTTGTGTAAACATCCCATCAACGCTGCTTGATAGCAAGCTTTTCTTATCTGTTTGCTTATTTATTTTCTAATTTCCTTTGGCTGGAGGCTTGGTTTGTCTGTGTTTGCTTACATGAACACCAGGCAGATCTTTTCTAAACTTCTACAATTGTTCTAAGAAATACATGTGTCATGGCTAAAGGGTTATCTTAAATAGATTTAGCCAGAGGAACTGTCTGAAGCAGTTATGTTTTGTATAGCTTAATAAAGAAATATGAATTCTCAGGAACTTTAGTTTACAGACATTTAGTATTCATCTGTATCATGTAGCACTTAGCAATTTTCAGAAATGTCTCTTTTTATTTCATGTTTGTTTCTTTTTTTATTTATTCTTTCTTGAATATTGTGAACACATATATAGTCTACATTAAGAACACACACACACACACACACACACACACACACACACACACACACACACACACACACACACACACACACACACACACACACACACACAATGTTTTTTCCACAATCAGAACTAAAACATAACAAAAAGTAGTTGTTTTCCATGATATTCAATGAAAAGTCAATAAAAAACATTATATACAGCAGTTCAGAAGTTCACGTAAATTCAAATAAAGAACATTTAAAACTTTAAAATTGAATTCAAAATGATATATGTCAAACATTAAATAACCTAATATGGTTGTTGGGGGAATTTATTTGATCAAGGCAGCACAATTAAATATTACGCAGCTTCGCTCTCATCAGGAGACTGAACTCTAAAACACAGTTTATCATATATGAACGCTCTTACCTGTCAACCCTGTTCTATGTTTATCTTCTATTATCTGTGAGAGGAGATTCTGCCGCTGAGAGTTTTATAAGCCCTTGTGGTCGAAGCCCAGCCGTTTAATCAGAACAAGAAACAAGTGAGGGAAAGGAAACTTTCCCATGCCTTATAGTGGCCCTCCCACTGGAACTCAGTGCAGGAAAGGGAATGGATGGGTTCAAAAATAGATTTTCTGTGCTGAGCCTTTCAAAGGCCAATTTCGTCATGAAGAATTACAGTGTTTGAACATGCATATTGCAGTCTGACCTATTTTGAACTTCAGTTACGTGTATTTCCTGTTTTTCAGAGTTTAGCCTTATTGAAAAGACAAAAGATTATTTTTTAATTTGCACCTAAATAATATTTTTGGCAAAACCTTAATCATGGTTTAAAATAATTATACATGCAATATGTAATTGATGTGTAATTCTATATACTTCATTAAACTTAAGTTAATGTTTAGGAGATTGACAAAAAAAATGTATGAGAAAAAGATCTATGTATTCTCTGTCTTCACCACAGGGAGGCCCTATAGACTAGCAATGTAGAGGCAGATGGATGCACAGAGGATTACACATGCTAAAATGACTACTTATTGTAATTTCATTGTTAATTTCAGCATGAATTGATCTGTTTTCCTCCCTGTGCAGGTTAAAGACATGAAAAGAAATGCTGCCTAAAAAAGGCACAATAAACTGATGGCCAAAATATTTCAGATGGTTGACATGTTGATATGAGGCAGCAAGCTGGATCCACATTTCACCCTTCCTAATACATCAGTTCATTTGGGTAGAAGAGAAGTTTATCCTTTGATTGAGGTAACTATCATGCCCCTATGGATTTTAGTTGTTCCTTTTTTTGTCTCAGCTAAACCTCAAGTTGATAAATCTGGGGCAAAACAATCTGTTTAAAGTGATTATTTAATTTAAAGAAAAGAGCTTGTTGTGCGCTCGTTTATGACATTTTTGGAGGAATAATATTAATAATTCATGCAGATATGAAATATTAATTCTTATAATGCTTTTCATCCTCTTCCTTTGTTTACTGCATTTTGAAAACATTTCAGTATGCTACTGTTAGCACAGGCCTTAGCAGAGAAATCTGCTCCTAAAGCCTGATGAACTAATTCCTAGATAACCCTCTGAAATATTAGCGCTTTATTTCTTCTTTTTGAGTCCTTCCATTTTTTATATCAACCAAAGACGCTCAGTGTTTATTCCCCATGGTCGTCTTATCCTTGTACTCAGCATCACCGAAAGCAGAAACAGTTTTCCAATGAACCATTCCAATCAGTGCTGCACCATAAAAACTGTCAATATGCTGATAGGTTACTGACATAAAGACTTCTGTTTAATCTGCCGGCAGGTTACAGGCAAGAAAGCATTTCTAAAAGCAGGTTAAATTGAGAGTGAATCACACCAACAAGCTGAACTATCGGTGTAGGATTGTTATTATGCTCATAAATGTTTGCTTTGAGCAATAAAAGGTGCCAACATTTATGATACCCAACAATTATCTGGTAACGCATTATTTATTACATGATTTAGTAATTATGCATTGTCTACCAGTAGGTATTAACTGTGTCATAGAGAATACTCTGCTTATGCTTAATAAATTGTATTGCTTACATATAATTTTATTATATAAACTAATTGTTAACATAGCATTATGTATTTATTCACTGCCTCTTATGTTGTTCCAAACTCATATGACTTTATTTAAATTTTTGAAGATTATCCTGGCCTTTTTTTACAATGTAATGAAAGTGAATCAAAGCTGGGGCTGTCAAGCTTCAAAATGACGAAAAACATCATACACATGGTCCATATTATGCACTATATTCAAAGTCTTCTGATGCCTGATATTGTACTTTATTCACTGAAAAAGTACTTGACTGAAAAACTTGAGTTGTAATAGCATAACATGTTGTTTCTTTTTTTTGCTTGCTGTTTTTGTGTGTGTGTGTGTGTGTGTGTGTGTGTGTGTGTGTGTGTGTGTGTGTGTGTGTGTGTGTGTGTGTGTGTGTGTGTGTGTGTGTGTGTGTGTGTGTGTGTGTGTGTGTGTGTGTGTGTGTGTGTGTGTGTGTGTGTGTGTGTGTGTGTGTGTGTGTGTGTGTGTGTGTGTGTGTGTGTGTGTGTGTTTGATTTGAGTCAGATCCTCTTTCTATGATTTATTTACAAGTTGGACTCAACAAGTCCTCATTTGTTCTCCATTTGACTTAATTAAGATGACTTGGTATATGAATAATTAATTAGTTTTGAAGCTTGAAAGCTCTAGTCCTCCAGTCCTCTATTGATAATAATTATTTGGAAAAGAATGGCCAGTACATTATACAAATTATCTCACAGGTTTGTAAACAACATGAGGGTGAGTAAATGGTGACTTGGGTGAACTAATACATTAAGTACTAATATAATCATTTAGGCAAGAGAGGCAAAGGACAGCTGTGTGGGGGCACATTTCTGGGATTCAGTCACTATCACATTTTTCATGTCCTCTGATTCAGTCTACACATGGGAGGTGGAGGCTGTTACTGCACACTAAATTCAGAAGTGACCTTTAGCTGTGATTTGACACATGCCTCAGGGGAAATTTGATTTTGGTTTTGTTCTGTCCTGCAATTGCCAGGACACACTGTGTGAAGGAGACGTGTTGTGATGTGCCTTGTGTATCACAAGACCATGTGATAGCTTGAGTAAATATCAATGTCCCTGCTGCCTGTCCCAGAGTGTGCAATTTATGAATGCACGAAACAAACATGTGAGCACGATATGAAAATATCACCAAGTTTATGAATCATGAAATAGCTTTGAGCTTACCGGTGCCATAAGAGCCTGACTGTGATTTAGAAACAATCTGTGAGATGTTCACGCTCTAAATTGTGCTGATTGCTGAAACATGAATTATGAAAGTGTGGAGCTGTGATGTAAGGTTGAAGGCTCTTTATGTTATAACCGCATCAGACACTAAGCAGTCATTACTCAACCCTGTAATAGTAAATGTGGCTTCTCCTGTAATTATAGGCCTGTTCTATCCTCTCTCTATCATATTTAACTAAGAACCTGTGTCTAAAGGAGAAATTAAAGTCAATATCGCACAATACGTTTCTAAATGATCATTTACTTCAATGTGCTAAAATTACGCTCCACCAGATGTGTTTCACCCATCACAAATTGCCACTTTCGTCCATAGCTTATATCACTGCCATCAACAATTATAGTAGTGGCAGGGGACTGTCTCTCATGTGCTTAATTGAATCTGTACAGAAAGAATGATGCAAAAATCTTTCCATAATATTGAGGCTGCACTGCTTCCAGCACTGTTGCTAAAACTTACATCAGAGATTCATAAGGGAAGTGTGCTTAATTAAGTTTTTACAATGAGATATAATATATTTTTTGCTAGATTTTTGTAAATGTATAAACTTTTTGTAAATGTATAAACCCTATATATATACACACACACAGTATATATAAAAAAGCGAAAATATGTTGTTCTAAGACAATGGGTCATTGAATAATATAATAATAATTTTATATCATTTTTATCATGATGTATTATCAACATTCATATGCTATAAAACCAGGGTCTGTATTAAATAGATCAAATCTGACAGTAATATTTTTATCCCATTTATTAAAAACCGTTCTATTCATTTAAGTATCCCTTTAAAAATGGTCACGTTTCCACACACACACACAAATATAAGCAGCTGTTTTCAATATTGATAATAATAAAAGATTCTAGAGCAGTAAATCAGCATATTAGAATGATTGCTGAAGGACCATGTGACACGGAAGTAATGGCTGCTGAAAATTCAGCTTAGCCATTACAGGAAAAAATATATAATAAAATAGAAAACAGTTATTTTAAATTGTAGTATTGTTTCATGTTATTAATGTTTTACTGTATCAAATAAATAAGGCTTAGTGTTTCAAAACCATGCCACCGACCAATCACTATTCTCTATGCCAATATTACAATGACATCACTGTTGTCTGTTAGATTTGCAGTGCTCTTTAATTAGAGCGCTTCAGCTGATCCGAGAACTGCTGCAACACAGTTGCTTTGTGATCGTTCTTGCAGTCGCTGGCCAAGGTGCTGAACATAAATCATCCCATACAGCAGAAACAGGACTTCACACCTATAGTATCCTCCTTTGAGCCTTTGTGTAATTGTTCCCATGGAAATGTAGCAGGTTACACTTTGATTTTGAGAGTCCCCTTCAGACCTGGCGTCCATTGGAATGGACATTACATATTTCTGGGTCTAAACCAATAAAAGATTTCTGATTTCATCGATTGAATAATGCTTATTACTGATTGGTTCCTGATGATCCGATCACAATGGAGAGATGACTTTTAACTTGAACTGAGAGAGCTTCAGACATCAGAGAAGACAAGCATGGCTCTGAAGCTCGAGAGAGGGAGGAGTAAGTGCCTATTTTTAATTAAAAATGTTAATTTTTACAATGGAGATGCATGCATGCTTGAAGAACTTGAGGTGGCAGCTGAGGTTGAGGTAAAAGATAGTGACAGAGGATCAAGAGGAGATTACAGTGAACAGAGAGGAAGATGATCATGAGCAGATGACATTAACCAGGAAGCATGAGATTAAGTGGTGCCTAGGCCATTCATTCATTTCAATCATCGATACTTCCTTTCAGAATCATCTGATTTATGACAGACATCCCATGAGCCCATTCGAATACTTCAAACAGTATGTACCAGATGTGCTCTTCGAACTGATGTCTGACAGCACCAAAATCTATGCCTTGCAAAGTGGCACATAGGTTTCAAACCCACCAGTTCAGGGGAAATCAGAACCCTCATTGGTCTCCACCTTGCTATGGGCGTGATGAAAATCCCTTATGTGTGATCTCTTATTAGCTAACAATGTTAAAAGTTAGCAATGCATTTGGAAGTTCCATGATAACTGAATGCAAAACTGATTTCTTGGGGTTACATTGCCCACGATCATCCAACCCATTCAATCCACCAACCTCCTGTGTTAAAAAACATGGCCTTTTTTAATCTAAAATTTAATGGCATTTTACGTTAATTTAGTCATGGCGTCCATTGTAATGGACATAAAAAATACCAATAAAACATTTTATTGAGTTATCAAAAAAAAAATTCCCCCTTCATTTCTATGCTGGAAGGGAGTAAAAATCAACTGGGACATTTTTTTTTCTCAGCAGAAAAAAATCAGGTCTTAAGAAGTCATATTCCCGCAGGTCGGCTTAATAATGTGTGTGCAAAGTCTGCAAAGTTATGCTGCATTCATTTGCACAGAGTCTGAGTTGACACCAGAGGCTGTGAAAATAACACTCATGCCTGCCAAAACGGTGCCTGAGCCAGATAAAAAAGAAACCCCAAAAGCGTGATATTCATTTTTTTTGGAATATTAAATGGATGGTGACAATGTGTTAGTGACACCATGGAACCGCAAGGCTGAAAGCATAAAATTAAATCCAGTGATTCGTTTTCTGTTTTAATGAATGACTAGTGTAAGAAAAATAAATAAATACATATAAATAAACCATTCATTTTGCATGCTTTTAAAAAGTTTTAACCTTAAAGAAACAGATCAACCAAAAAAATGAAAATTTACTAAAAATGTATTTATCCTCAGGCCATCCAAGATGTAGATAAGTTTGTTTCTTCATCTGAACAGATCTGTTTTTTTTTTTTTGCTGTTGCTTTTGTTAGGCCTATCACTTTTAGTTCCTTTTGTAATATTAATAGTCAGGTTGGTTTTTTTATGCTGAGTGTTGACGTGTATATGCCTGAAAAACAACGGCTCACCATATATAGCGCTACAATTATATATTTATTTATTAGTATTTTTTTTGACAGAACAATTACCTAAACTTATTGATTCCACAGAAAATTGTGTAATGGTGCATTATATTGTATGTAACCGCTATTAAATATTGCAATAACTGCTGATGCGTCAATATCATTTTAGTCCACTCACTACCCACTGCTTTCTTAAACCTCATAATCTGTCGACAATTACTTTATTAATCATTTACTTTCCCTGTCGATACTTTTAATTAGTCAGGCTGATGTAATCAACACATTATGCATTCCAGAAGCTATCCGTCTGTGTATTTTCAGTAGTAGGCCTATAACTAGCATCCATTTTATTTATGTAACTTAACAAAAATTTGACCCCGAAATACACTGGGGTGGGGGGTGGATGGGGTAGAAACAACCAGCAGCAGTGCTCCTTTATTTCAAAACACTGGAGATCCGTTGCTCCATGGATCAGCATCAGTCCTGACACAGTATCGTGTTCCTGTGGCTCAGTGGTTAGAGCATTGCGTTAGCAGTGCAAAGGTTGTGGGTTCGATTCCCAGGGATCACACATACTGACAAAAAAATTATAGCCTGAATGCTCTGTAAGTCGCTTTGGATAAAAGCGTCTGCTAAATGCGTAAATGTATCGCATGCATTGATTTTATTCGACCACTTTTATCCCTTCCTAAACCACAGTAACAACAGCATATTCATTCATTATGAAGCCGATTCGTTCCTCGTATGTATTTGCATGTTGTCTCGTGTGCACCGCATTACAATGAATTATCATTCATGTTTTCATAGCAGCTGACCAAATTCAAAAACGAAACTAAAATGAAATCATCTTTGAGAGCAAGGTGTTACGCAGCTTGCGTATAGCGTATAGGGAGGATCGGCTCTGTGTATACATAACTATCAAATAAATGAGAAATACATATTATAGAAAATTGTATACAAAATATTATATGAAATTATATATGACATTATAATATATTATAATAAAATATAATATTATTACAAATATAATAAAATATATATAAAAAAATCATTGTGTATCATTTATGTGTATTCATGACGTTAGAAGGTAATCTAACAATGTGGTCCAAGTTTAAATGTCAAAAAAGAAATGCAGTTGAAGAAATCTTGCCATACCAGGCTATTCAAACCAAATGTATTTGCTCTTAGTATTTGGATATGGCTTGGTTTTTTACAGTCTGTGATAATTAATACATTACAAAACATTATAAAAATTAGGCTAAAAGAAAGTCATCCCATTGCTCTACCTCTACTTCTGTCGTTGCTTGAATTACAGCGTCACGCACCTTCTTTTTGAATGCATATAGCCGCGGGAACGTATTTTGAGGGGGGGGGGTGATAAAACGCGGGAGGGGCTGGTCACGTGACAAGAGACACTGTGATCCAAAAGCGCAATTTTTGTTAATAAAAGTTTCGTTTATTTGTTTAATATAAGCGAGTTTGTCTTTATTGTTGCTGTTTACATAAATAAATAAAAACAATGAACCACAAAGCATTTGTTTTAAAAGAGAGAAAAGACATTATACAACGCAAGTAAGCTATATCTGTCTTATTCATTTTGTTAATAAAAGTTAGCTATTTAATATAGGCCTATGCGAATTTGCCATTGTACTATTTTATGTGTTTTAATTAATAGGCTAATAATGAGCCCCAAACTACGATCGTTTTAAAGAAGGGGGAAATCCAAAGACCGTTTATTTATTTGTGTTACAATGCAGGGAAAACATATTTCCCTTATTAATATTGTTAATAAAAGTTAAAAGTTGTATATAGTCCTAAATTAATTTGTCATTGTAGGCTATAGCCTTTTTAAATAATAATAATAATAATAATAATAATAATAATAATAATAACGAGCCAATAAGCATTCGTTTGAAGTAAGGGGAAAATCCAAAAACCTTTTTTTTTTTTGTTACAACGCGGATATGTCTGATTCAGTCAGTTAATACAAGTTTTATGTTTAATATAAGCTACTTACTTATGTTGTGTGTGGGATTAGTTTTTTTCATTAAGAGTAGCCTAATACTGAATCAACCTTAAGCATTAATTTTGTTCCAAGAATAGTAAATATCTAAAGTTAAAGATCAGAATAAGCGCTGCAGAGGCGAGAATGGTTGCTGGTGAGGTAAATAGATGATCTCCATTATTCCTGTGGCTCAGTGGTAGAGCATTGCGTTAGCAGCGCAAAGGTTGTGGGTTCGATTCCCAGGGAACACACATACTGACAATACAAATGTATGGCCTGAATGTACTCGGATACTTTGGATAAAAGCGTCTGCTAAGTGCATAAATGTAAATGTAAAATCATTAATTCAAGATTTGGAAACGGTGTAGGTAATAATATGATTTAAAAAAATCATGGCAACAAATGACTTCCTAAGTCAGTTTAAGTTGAAACGTCTTTCACAATCAATTTGATTCAATTTAATTCATGTTCGAATGTTGCTTATTGTCATTGTAGGCTCAGGCTTCTTTTTTATATGCATTTTAATGAATATACAAATTAATAAAATTAGTTTTATTAAAATTATTTTCTGTTACAAAATTATCAGTTATTTATTTTTTAACACCGCACCCCCATTTTTTTATCGCGGTAATGTTTTAATGTCATTTTTTCTCCAATGAGGGGGAGGAGCGGGCGAAGCATTTGGCAAATTATGCTGTGGCACTTATATTATTGCACTGGTTGGCTATTAACTGTGAGCAGACATAGTGTCAATCAATGGATTGGAAAATACGGCGAACATGAATAAATAAATTAAGTTGCTTGTCAGATTTCTCTAATAAGCAACCATATTTTTAAAATAAGCACAAAAAACTGCAACCCGCGACCAAGGATTTTTTTACGCAACTTTACCAAAAAAAATTAAAAAAGAAGAAGAAGCCAAAGTCGCGTATAATACGCGGACTTGGCAACTGTGCTCTCTGCCCCTCCTCCCAGTGAGGTGCTGCATGGAGATCCGCGGACCAATGGAAACGCGAGGCTGGGACAGAGGGAATCCTGAGCGCTGCTGTCAGGATCTCAAACAGCGGCGAATAACGGACCGTCCGCAAGCGCAACGAACCCTCAGCCCGGAGGAATATTGAATAGCTGCAATCAGTACGGAAATGCGAGTCTGACCTGCTAACTTAAATGCAAGGTAAGCAGAACGCGGATGCGCCTTTAATGCATTGCATGAATTGCGTGGTTTTCTTTTTTACTGGAGTCCTGTCAATTAAAAGCTGTATATTATATTTAAATATCAATTGTAAGCTGTCACAGCGCACATGGAATTAAGTTACCTTTCAAGATGCTCTACTCACATCGTAAGCATGTTTTGGATGTTAGGGGTATGGTTTATGCTTCAAAGTATTGGTTGGAAGCGATCCTGGTCCTGCATGACAAGATATCCTGCCCCAATAATTTTTTAAGATGACTATGGGTCATCTTGAGCACCTGTACTTAAACCAACCCACCTGCTTGGCTTCATATCACGAGACTTTAGCAGCTGTGACAACTTGATAGCAATTGGAAGTTTAGTCACGAGCTCTGGAGCCGTTACGAATCTAAGCACTTTGGGGGATGATCAGGGTAAGGGACCCGAACCTTGGAGCAACTTAAGTCAATGAATAATTGACTGTTGGTCGTGAAAGCATGCCCTGGACAGGGATGCGCTAAACGGCATCATACTCACCGGTTATAGTCTGAGGTGGATGTTAAAGGTCTGCAGATTGAGCTAGACTGTCAAAGCACATCATATGTGAAGGCTTTTGAACTGTAGGTTAGTGGTTTTGTCATAAAATGCCCTATGCATATGTGGATGGATCAAATCATGTGATTCTGTGAGAAGGTATTGATTAAAATTATGAGTCTCCTCACCCAGTTTGTTGCACGAAAGCTGTGGGCCGTGTAAATGGATGTTGATGAACTCATTTGATATAGAAAAAGGCTTGGTATGATAAGGGGGTGTTATTCAGGGTCTTCAAGGCAAATGCTCAGTAAGCATTTAATATTGATTCTTCTCAATGTGACTCACTCTGTTTTCCATATCACAGGTACATATAGTTTAAATACAAGAGAAGTGGGTCAAAATATGATAAACGTGTCACGAGATCATTTGCATTGATCTGTTGTTTGATGACTTGATGTTACTGGCTTGCAAGTGTGCTGTGTAGTTTCTGCAGCTCGAGCAGAGGCAAATTGAATAAGTAGGTTAACTAACTGCTCATTGACTCAATTATATTTCGCCCTTATTTAGAAAAATGACACGTGAACTGCTGTGTTTGATTCATTTCGCTCCGCTGGCATAGAGGCTTTTGCTTGGGGGGAAAGAGAAGATATACCTAATTGTTGGGAAGGAAAAAAGGGATCAGAGCTAATTAAGCCAAGATAAACGCTTTGGTTATTTATATCCTCCAAATCCGTTTAATTCTTTTCATTGTCAAAAAAAGCCTGAGATAATGGAACGTATTTATGAGTACACGATTATGTGTTTTATCTAATGTTAAAGTCTGGCGGGTGGGTTTTTTTCGGCGTCAAGTTACTTGCTAATTAAAGTTCATTCTATTATAGGCAAATGAGAGCAAAAGGGTTTCATTTAGGTTTGAGACTGGTGCGGAGCAAGCGATGTCTTTGCTGTTGACTTTTCCTCCCTCAACAATAGACCACTGCCTTAACACTATGCCCTGCCTATTTATAAAGGAAGCCTTTGGGGACTTACACTGCAGGCTATCTGCCTGTCCATTTTTATTTTGACCATCACTGTGCAGTTTGTAGTAGCTAAACAGACAGTCATCCGTGCTCTCAAGGCACAGAACAGTTACTTCAGCATTTTCACACATATTCGTATGAGACCGCATCTATACTCTGCTTCAGAGAGTAGTTATCCCCTCTGAGATTCCTCCTCTAGCTCCTGATTCCTCTTGATTTAACTTGAGCACAATGCCGTAGCCGTATCCAGACACACTGATTATGAAGATTCTCTGCAATGAGGCTCTGGATTTAAGCATTGGGCCTCATTTACGAGCAGAATGAACTATTCAGAGGTGGCTCTGACTTAAAGGGATAGTTCACTCAAAAATAAAAAAATTACTCACAATACTTTTTGTGCAAAAAAAACAAAAAGAAAAACACCCTAAAATAGCAACTATATTCAACAATTTTTCTCCTCCGCATCACCCAAGGGCCATTTTGGAGAATATCACGACATATACGCATGCTTTGATCTGCACGTAAACAGAGCATGCATCGTGATACTGAAAATGGTGCTAGTAGGGGTGGAGAATAATTGTTGATGCAGGAGAAGAATTGTTGATGCAATGCCTCGTTTTTAATGGGTTTATGTTTTTGTGTTGTCGGTTTAGTAACAATACGGGGTTTTTGTGTTGTCGTAACATTTCCGATACACGCTTGAGATATTCAGCCAATCACAACGCACTGAATAGTTCACCAATCAGAGCACGCCTCGCTTCTCAGAACGATGAGCTTTTAAAAAATCGACACGTTTCAGAAAGGCGGGGCATAGAGGAGCAACAATAATGTACAGTATGTGGGAAATAATCAGTTTTTTAACCTTAAACCTCATAAACACACTACATTACACCAAATACACAAACTTATGTTCTTTTTAGCAACATCATATGACCCCTATAAAAATAAATGACACAGCAGATGAGAAGTGTTCCTATTCTCTGTTTTTATTTGAGCTCCCTAAGATGAGGCATGTTACAGAACATTCTCTTGCCATTTACTGTTTAAATTTATTACATTTACTGTTTAAATTTATGAAATGTATTTTAATTTAATAGCTTTTATATGGCTTTACAGTGAAGCCAAAACAAATGATTGATTATTATTTGGAAAGTATTTGATTAGTTTAACACATTTTCAAATGTTTTAATGCTAAGGAGAGACCTATTATAGATATATAGATAGTGTGTGTGATAAAAGCATTATATTATATATATATATATATATATATTATATATCTTCCAGTTGTTGTTTATTTATTATCTGATATATATTGATTATTGATTTATTTGATTGATTTATATATTGTCCGATGAAGAGCATCTAAGCTCGAAACGTCACCTGTGGTGAGAACATAAATAAATAGTTTTTCTATTTCTGGAGCTATGTTGTGCCCACTTTGATTTTCTGATTCATATTCTTGTGTGGTGGAGCACCCACATTGAGCTTTTTGCCTATCGAATGTGCGCTCTTGGACTGTTTTTATTTATTTATTCCCAACAATTTTAAGTATATTATATTCATCAAGTTTGAAAATGGAGCATGAAAATGTCTTTATAGGACTGTGATGTCAGGCTGTAGAACAGTTTTGGATCTGTCATTGACTTTATTTTTAATTGTGTATGTGAGAGAGTGTTAACATTTGCAGGAAAGGTGCTGCCATTTTGCCTGGTGATGTGGTTGCTTTTCCGTATGATTCCGTATGATATTGCTATTCTGGGTGGTGGGAATGGCTCTGATCAGCTTTGCCAATGACTAAGTGCCATTCATAGACACATGAGGAGTTAGCAGGAATTGTTTGAGTGGTAAGTAATTATTGTAATCATGCTGGGGGTCTGTTGTAAGGGTCTGTCAGGAAAAGACAGAGAAGAAAATAGTTTTGATTCCTATATGGAAATTCATAAAAATTAATTACCAAGACTGTAAATGGAGCTCTCTGGTAAGTTAAAAAGAAAGGAGACGATTAGTTGAATGGACAATCCATAATGGAAATGATCACATACAACAGTCGGAATATTATCTAACATTTTGATGGTCTTCAAAAACTATTTGTCTATTCCAAAAAACGGAAAAGCTAAACACACATGAGCCGCTAGAGGAAAAAAAATGATGTAATATGTGGAAAGATCTGATTTAAAGTAAGCATTAAACTAGTCCAATGCATCAGGGCACATATATATACATGGCTGGAAGCTTAAACAAATGCAGTGGATAATTGGCACAAATGTATCTGCATGGAGAAAACAAATTACATTTTTGTCCATTCGTTTTGATATTCTCTGTGATCTGGTTCTGCATCGGCCCTTTTTGCCCCACTGACCCGTCCCAGCTAAGTAATGGATGCTTGTGAGCAAACCTAGCAGGCTATAGCTGGGCTAACTGAGTACTGCAGTGCTCCTGAACCACAGCGCAGAGAAACGGGCACATCAGAGGAAGACTGAAGAGCAAAGTGAATGGAGAACGAGTGCAGAGAGCGTAGAAGGGTGGAGAATATAGAACAAGAGTGAAACATGGCTGTGCATGATTGTTGTTGCTGTTGCACAAGCTTTGCATACTCTAAACATATTAAGATATTTGCATTCACTGAATTATGGAGATTGAGAGTGATTATGTGCATTTGTGTGCATGCATGTGTGGGTTTTTATACACCTTCTCTCTGTTCGCTCTGCAAATGGTCGGATTTTATAAATTGTTTTAATCATAGATATATCAATAGACTTATGAGAGGATATGCTCATCACTCTAATTATGTTGTTATTATGAAATCTGCCCTGCACTCATGGTCTGAACCCTTTTTCACCTGCATCTCAGACTGCAGCTTAGAAATATGATTATACCTGTCCCAAAGGGCTCTCTGGCGTCTGTTTAATACACAGTGGGGTTCAGACGTCTGAAACCTTAGTGAAGATGCTTGTGTTTTTTTACATGAATGTCCTAACCAGCCAAAACACAGTAAAGCAACAAAACTAAATCTATATTAAATGTTTTTGTCCTAAACAACCATGAAAAGTGACCGTATATTCTGTTGATTTCCAGTTTTATATTTGTGAAGGACTATGCTGGCTCTCATTGTTTATATGTAGCTATTGGCATGCAACATTTGCAGGTGCAACAATTCACTTTTTTTAAATGTTTGAGTAGATAATGAAATACACAATATGGATGTACTGATAGCATCTAAATGTAAGAAGTTTAAAGGGGTGGGTGATTGGCTTAATTTGGTTTATGGTGTACAGGTTAACGTGTTAATGGTTTGTTTAAAAAAAAAAAAAGCATTATTTTTCCACATAATTTACCTTTATTCTACACCGCTCTGTCACTTCTCCTATAAACGCGCTGACGATGTCCTGTTTTTTTGAAGCCCATCTCTCAGAAATACGCGATGAGCTCAGATTGGTTAGCTGGCCCAGTGTGTTGTGATTCACTAAACCGCCTAGTGCGCGTGCAGAAACATCACACCCTTTAGCTCAGCGGCATGTGCTCCGTTTGTATTGTAAACAATGGCGTTGACAATATTGCTTATCAACAGAGCTGGGTATAGGCTAATGCGTTACTGTAATCTAATTTAGGGCTGTGCAATTAATCGCATGCGATTAAAAGCAGTAAAGCCGGCTTTACTGACGAGATGCGCATGAGAATCGCATGCGATTAATTGCACAGCCCTAATCTAATTACTTTTCCCGGTAACGCAGCAAAGTAATGTTACATTTTAAATGTATATAATTTGGTTACAGTTTCTTATGTCAATAAAATTAAGTTACTTAAGTTACAAATGCAGTGTTTATAACATATGAAGTAAAAATCACGTTTTGCACGTCAGTATACCCTTTAATAAATCACTGGAGAATGCGAGCTAAAATGCAGATGAGTCCTACAACATTTAGATGCAATAATATTTGCCTATCATATTTCAAAATGTTGCCCTCGACATATTTTAGTCTGGCATTATAGTTTGGGAAAAGTTCAACAAGTGAATGTGTACAGTCACAGTAACACTAATAAAGTAAAAAAATACTGACTCATCAGAATGAGATCATCACAGCGCGTCTTCATCCAAAAATGAGATGAATCTTTCTACAGAGGTGAAGTGAGCGTTTACATGTTTGTGCATCTCAAGATTGATTTCGAGTGGATATAAAGATTTATCCTCAGCTGTTTACAAGGATGATTGGAAAGATCAGAGAAAGAAGGGGAAGTGGAAACCAAGGGAAGTGAGCAGGAGATGAAACATAAGAGCGGGTTGGAAAAAGATGGATTGAGAAGGAGAACGATTGCCTCAATGACTAGGAATGAAGGGATGACATTTTGAAGTAGATGAATGAATGATTGAGGAGAGCAGGGAGAGAGGGCACAAGGAGAGATGGGAAAAATCATAGAAATGAGCAGACCCAAGATGGTTCTGCTGCAGTCTTGCTCAACATTTAATTTCCTGTCTTTTCCCTTGGCCTCCCCCCCTGTTTTCTAACCAGGCCATGACAGCACCACATGCAGGCTTTGGGATAAGTTTGTACTGGGATTTAAATAGATAATGACGGCCTAACGGTTGTTGGCTGATGAATTATTCACTGGAACCTCAAGACATTGTTGTGCGGCATCACTGGTGACATACGCCAACTCTCAGGTTTGCAATATTTATGTCATGGAAGATTCCTCCATTTTGGTTTATGCAACAGCTCTGCTATGAAAATGGTGCTGGTTGGTTTTTATGTCTTTGTCTTCTGAGTTGGTTCTTCAGGTGAAGTGATGTGTTGTTAATAAAGGAGTTGATCACTCTGCAGTTGCCGTAAGCACACTGTCTCTCATACACCTATGAGAGCTCTATGGTAATTAATACTGACAGTTACTGACAGCCGTATGGCGATATGGAGACGAGGTTTTAAACAGCCACTAGGCTATTTAGTAAGCGGGAATGCAGTATACAGGCTTGTGGACTGAGGCAGTAGAATATATGATCTCCTTTGTTTTTCAATATATAAATATTCTTTGAGGTCTCGCCTTTTTCCTTCTTTCAAGCACACACTTTGTTTTACTTAACTGATCGTTTCTAAGTGTAGGCTTATTTTTTGAAAGTCAATTCCTATAAAGGCATACGTTAAAGTCTAGCTGCAAAAATGTTGTTAATCAAATATTTAAATGTCAGGGTATAGTATTTATCAATATTTTGAATTCACTTTTTATACAGTATGAGTTTAGATTAGTTAAAGTAATGGAATATAACCATTAAGAAGAAATTTCTTCTTAACTGCCATTGTCGTCTTAAGAATATTCTTATCTTTTTTCTTAAGATTGTTCTTTAGACAGAACTCAAGAAGAATTCAAATTCTTTAAATTAAGATGTTCTTAAGAATATATTTGAGAAATTATTAATAATCTTTCAAGAATTGCACTTAAGAACATTCTTACGAACTTCTGAAAAAACAATGCTCTAGTACTAACAATCCTTTGCGTTGCTAATGCTTCTGTATTGACCCTTTTCACAGACTTTCCACATTTATTAACAGCGTAAATCTAGTGATGCTTTTCATATATTCTGTCCTCTGACCAACGTAAGCAATCGTTCTCTATATTTTTCCTCTATTTGTAAAGTCATAGAAATGCTACCATGCATTTGTTTATTTTGCTGTTGGGGCAAATGGTAACACAAAAATTATATTTGTTGTAGTTTTCATGGTCACAGTTTATTTTGGGAACCAATTCTCACTATCAAATAACAAATAACCATGACTTTTGCCTCAACAAACTCCTAATTTTCTGCTTATTAATAGTTAGTAGGGTGGTTGTTAAGTTTAGCTATGGGGTAGGATTAAGTGATCGAGAATATGGCCATACACAGAATAAGGCATTGAGGCTTTATAAGTACTAAAAACAGCCAATATGGTAAATAATATGGATGCTAATAATCAACTAGATAAAAGTGAGAATTGATCCCTAGATTCATATATTCCATTCCATTCAACGTTCCATTTTCTTTGGTGGTTTAGAGCACTTTTCCATTGTTTCTGAACTTTTAAAGAAAGTATTATTATTATTTAAATTTGTTAAAAGCAAACTTTTGGTTGCTTTGCTTCTGCATTTGAATTGCCAATCTAGTCTCTACCCTAAGCATCACATTTTTTATTATATATATATATTTTTTAATAGACTCCGAGACTAAGGCTACAGGACTATGAAGCTCTGAAGGCAGAAATGAAATGTCACCACATTTATCCAGAACAACCAACAAGACTTTCCTTTTCAGCAACCTGTCAGGGATGTGATTTTTCTCAATTTACTCCTGCTTCAGACACTTTAGCTGCCAGGCAGCTTAACGGACAAAGCTGAGGATAGTTTTCACTTTTTCACCCTTAGATATGTCAGTTGTCAAGATGTTGAACCTACCATTACATCAGAGAGATAAATGGATTCAGATAGCAGCCATTCTTTCTTCAAAGTAAAGTTTAGTATAGGGCCAGGTCTACCAGAGTGAGTTGTCTTTGGCTTGATTTGCTTGGTTGAACAACACTTACGCAACCCTCTCATTTACTGGTAAGTATGCAGCAAAACAACCTGCAGTATAGTACCTGCAGTATACAGATAACCGTGATTATGTTTATTACCTCCAGCCTCTACGTTGTCGAGAATGCTGAGGTCATATAAAAAGATGCCCTATTACTAACAGGCACCCATAGGCGTGTGGTCTGAAAACACAGTAACCAGAAAACCAGCACGACCTTCTCCCCGGGGGGCCTGTCAATCCCAATATGGGTTGCGGCAGCCCTTTTTACCAGCCAGCTGATTGAAGCTGAGGTCCTACATGAATAGCCAATGATGGAACTAATGCGACCTCACCTTCAGGAAGGTTGCACACAGAAGCTAATTCAACCTGTCAAGAAGGCAAATAAGGGAGATATAAGGTGTGTGCTCTGGAAACAGAAAGAGAGGGAAAAGTTTGCCAGTTCTTTGCCCATTCTGAATTGGTAAAAAACAAGATTCATGGAGCCTGTCCAACCACTCAAAGCTGTTTTCCTAGTTCAGACAGAGAAGCAAACGCAGATAGAAGGTTTGCTTTGCTTTTCTATCTGTGCCTGCCAGGCTTTTTAAGAAAAGGCCCCCGGGGCTACTTTCTTGTTGTTTTGTGAGCTTTTGGGCTTTTCTGTCAGACAGTTGAGAGTGAGAGTGATGAGAGGGAGTGTGTATGTGTGTGTGTTTGATTGCTGTTTGATTAGGATAAATGCTGAGTCACAGTGGGGCAGCTTTCACAGGGGTGGTCTTTCGGCGACTGAACACCAGTAAGTAGCGCAGTCTATGATTTCAAGTGATCTAACTGGAACAGTTATGATGAGCACTCAGTTGTGATGATCTCCCCATCTTACAATCACACACATTTTTCCTCACAGTCAAACACTCCACATGATTGCAAGGGATCTGTGTCCTTCACATTTGTGACGTTCTCTGGAGAGTATTTCTCGAAGCCGAAACATTTGTTGCTGTTGTTGTTCCATACAAATGCTTTAGACACTGAAGAACACTATTACTGTCACTTGTCAGGTTTATTCATTTTCCCCATTTACTCACACATGCTTACGGTTGTCTGTTTCTGCCTCAGGTAATTGAGATAAAGTTTAAGATAAAATCACAGATATGAAGTCACAAATTATGAGAAACCGATGCAGTTGGGAGAAACAAAGTCACGGTAATGACGAGGAATAAAGTTGCATCTAGTCACATTGTGAGATATAGTCGCAATTTATGTATTTTTTTTTACTCTGAGATAGAAAAAGGCCTCCATGCACACTCTTTATCTTGAAAATACCCTATTGCCTACTTGCTCTCTTTATCGTTTTGAAATGCTGCTTTTGTTAGGGACAAACTGTACTTAAATGAGTTGAACGTTATATAACAACAGCTATACATAAGATTTTGGTTTTAGGAAACACTTCAAATGTTGAGGTTTAAAATGTGGATTTAAACGTTACCTATCTGACTTGAAGCAGTCTTTACATCACATTTACTTCATGAGAGCAGCCACTTTATTTTTTCATTTTTCTATTTTCAAAGATGCTAAGGCAGGTTAATTGATGTGTTTAAGGGAGCAGCAGTTACACCTGCATATCTAGGTCAAAAGTCTGCTGCCATGACCTCCATGTATGTCTCGGAGCAAAGTTTTTACAGTCCTTTTAAGAGCAAAGACAATTTGTTTACTGAGAGTTTGTTGTTTCATCAGAAACTACAGGGGTGAGTACCAAATGAAATCCCTGGAAATGATAGCAGTGCATTTTGTCTGAGGAGAAGAGAACAAAAACACAAACAAATCAGCGTATTAGAATGATTCCTGAAGGATCATGTGACACTAAAGACTGGAGATTTCAGCTTCACATCACAGGAATAAATTACATTTTAAAATACATTTCACAAGTGAGTATAATGTATTTTTGATCAAATTAATTCAGCTTTCTTTCAAAAAGACAGTAGTATGTTAATACATAATCATTTTTTGTTTCATATTTTGTTAACTAGATTATTAATATAAATGCAATATCATTTATTTGACATTATTCATTATAAATACATATAATTATATTATTATCATAAATATCATCTTTTTAAATAAAAACATAAGAAGTATAAGAACATTGAAAGGGATAGTTCACCCAAAAATGAAAAGGCTGACATGGAAGAGAAGAAATTGTTGAATAAAGTTGTTTATTTGTGCACAAAAAGTATTCTCGTAGCTTTATACAATTACGGTTGAACCCCTTATGTCACATGGACTATTTTAACGATGAACATAATGTGTTCCTGTAGCTCAGTGGTAGAGCATTGCGTTAACAGCGCAAAAGGTTGTGGGTTCAATTCCCAGGGAACACACATACGTATATGTGTAGCCTGAATGCACTGTAAGTCGCTTTGGATAAAAGCGTCTGCTAAATGCATAAATGTAAATGTAAATGTAATGTCCTTACTACCTTTCTGGGTCTTGGTCATGGTAGAACCCTTGCTGTCTATGGAGGATCAGAGAGCTCTCTAATTTCATCAAAAATATATTAATTTGTGTTACAAAGATGAACGAACGTCTTACCGGTTTGGAATGACACGACGGTGAGTAATTAATGACAGTATTTAAATTTTTGGGTGAACTATCCATTTAATATATAATTTTTGTTTTGAACTAGGACCCCATGTAAATCGTATAAAACTGAAACATGAATTTACATTGGGCTAAAAACAGACACAAAGAGGGGATTTTGGCTGCTCATTTCGTAAGTCCACAGAATGCCACTGTCCTTGAGTATTACAGCACCTAAAGAAAACAATGCCACAAGAGTCAACAACAATTATGGCTTCTGCCATGGCTTCCTCCCAGCGGTGGTGCTCTGCAGGTACACACTGCTTCTAGGGGAGTGACTCCATGCGACATAGCAAGACGCTGGGCCATTGGAGCAGAGTTGTTTCAAGAAGGCAGAGTTAGCTTTGGAGCAGATCAAAGCAGGCAAGCTGACAGGCACCAGGCAGCAAACAACCCCTCCTTTTCCCAGGCTCCTCTGTGACCGTGAATTACATTGACTTAGCTGTATCACCCCAGGCATCGGGGCTCAGTGCATTAGCTGCAGCGCAAAAACAGTATTCCTGCCCCCATTACTCGGCCTAATGGAATATTTTTCCATGGATGCACGTGTAAACCCACGCCAGCTTCAAGCACAACATGCTTATACACACACAAAAACTTGAATGTCCTCTTACTGCCTCACTTGATTTTTTTCTTAGTGCATTGCTGCAATTGATCTTACAGTGAAATTTTAACAATCAGTCATGTTTACTATAGTTATAGCACACACTAATGAAATGATGCGTAAATGTATTATGAAAAAATACATTATTCAAAAAAGAACAAAACTATTATATATATAGATATATAATATAGACAAGGATAAGTTGTTGAATATATATATATATATATATAATTACACCCCTCACATTTCGCCATCAATTTTCACAAAAGTGAGTACAACCCCTAACCATGCAAAGCCATCAATATATATCAGTAATATTTATTGTCAATGTTCAACTATTTTGTCTGCTTGATACAGCCATTTACACATTGTCCTCTGAAAATAAACTCAACATACAGCCATTACTGTTTAAAAAAGCTGGCAACAAAAATGAGTACACCCAATTGGTTCTTTGATAACAGGCCATACAATCGTTTAACCATGCAAAGCCATATGTCCTATTCATCATGTTCATATTTTGTCTGCTTGATGGGACAATACACATATGTTTATCTTGTTTTAGAGCAGTTAAAATTTGGTTCTTTGAGTACAATTCTCTCATACTGACCACTGGATGTTCAATGTGGCACCTCATGGCAAAGAACTCTCTGAGGATTTGAGAATTAGAATTTTGGCTCTCCACAAAGATGGCCTAGGCTACAAGAAGTTCGGTAACAGCCTGGAACTGAGTTACAGTACAGTGGCCAAGGTCATACAGAGGTTTTCCAAGACGGGTTTCATTCGGAACAGGCCTCGCAAGGGTCGATCATAGAAGTTGAGTCCTTGTGCTGTGCGTCACGTGCAGAAGCTGGCTTCAAAAAACAGACGCATGAGTGCTGCCAGCATTTCTTTAGAGGTTGCAGAAGTGGAAGGTCAACTTGTCAGTGCTCAGACCATACGCCACACACTGCAGCAAGTCAGTTTGCATGGCCGTCATCCGAGAAGGAAGCCTCTTCTGAAGCTGGCTCACAAAAAAGCCTGCAAACAGTTTGCTGAAGACAACCTGGCCAAGAGTATTAATTACTGGAACCTAGTGCTGGGCGGTATACCGGTTCATACCGAATACCGGTGTTTATTTTTCTTATGGTATGAATTTTTAAAATACAGCAACACCGGTGTCATTTAAATAACGTTGGGAATGCGAGAGGATTCTTCCGGTGGCGCTGCTGAGTTCAGTCGCCTGTGAGTTAGCTCCGTTCAGAATTGTGCTTTTATGTGTTATGATTTTACCTATTTTTACTTTTTTTTTACTATTTTTACTCTTTTTACACGTGTAACGTCTGCAATGATTATTTTTTGCATTTCAACCGCTGGAACCTGTTTTTTTGCATTTCACTTCTGATCATACCCTGTCTGTTCTGTGCATAAGCGACGAGAAGATTTAGTATGACCAAGCAGAGCCGTGACGAATAAACACTTGGGTGGGGCAACCTTCGGCCAATTTATTGAACCTTGAAAAATTGATTTGGCCTTGAGATATAAACTCATAGGGTCTCTTTACAGGGAATTTTTGTCTATTGCATTTTGGCTTTTTTTTTTTATTTCCTTGAGGATACAGCTGTATGTTTTACTAAGCGTGAAAGTTACGACCTTTTTTTGTTGTTGTTTAACTTAAGTTTTCTTGTGTCACTGCAGCATTAGTAGAATGTGATGAGAGAGAAGTCATCCACAACATCAACATCGACCGCCACAAATATCTATGTGAATTAGAAACACCGTCCGCTGCCTCAGTAGGGATGAATTTCTCCCGCATCTTTCACACACGAGCGCAACTTTAGCACCCCTCTCGTATATTTAACAACTTTCAGACCCTATTAGAGGCTTTTTTCCATAGAATATACATATTATTAATAATATTCTGACAAACCTAGCGATTAATAAGCTTTTTTCCCATTATCCAACACATAAAACCTATCCCTGGATAAACCTTATGGTTCAGTTAGAATTATCCCATTCCCATTGTTTGCTTATCCACGTCCCTATTATAAACAAACCTATTAGCGGCTTATACTATACAGTATACAAAACAGCGAAATCTCGCAGTTGTACATTTTTGTATCATTCTCCCCTAAAACTGGGCATTTGCTTTGAGTACAGTAATGTGCTTAAATCTGACTCTGCCAACCTCCACCTGTTTCACATTAACCAGCCTTATATACCCCATCACACAGAAACATATTAATATTTATCATAGGATGATCTAAAGCTTAGGTAGGACTCTTAGGAAACAAATTTAGAATTGTTCCCCAGACATAATGTCTGAACCGTTCACACTGTGCGGCCGGAATAAAAGTTACGAGCTCACCAAGTCTTTTGAGGAACTTAATCGGCAGTTTGTCTCATACTTTTAAAAGAAAGCAGTGCATGGAATCAAATAAATCGCTATTAGGTTAGCCTTTATAAGTTCTGTATACACTTAACCGCAATCAACATCATAAAAGTTGTTTATAAAAGTATGCTGTCATATTTTCTAAATTCGAGTATGATAATATTCAACTGAAATTAGGGGTGTGGAGCACACGCGCCCCACCTTTATCCATGCCCCAATGTAATTCCAACTTGTGAGTGCAATTGGATTTCTAGTAAATTAAAAAAGTATTTAATAACACCGGTAATTCGTCTGAATATAATATGAATTTCATAGAAGCCTTGGGTCGTCTGTGAATGTTATGGCCTATTTTGTATGTGTCTTCTTTTTTTTTTTTACACTGACTGTAACGTGGGCCAGAGAGTTAGAGTCTACCCGGAGAAAACAGAAGGTTGAGGGAAGAGAAAGAAAACTCGAGGCAGTCAGCTATTTGTGCCTGAGCCTTTGTAGTAGTTTCATCATTGGCATACGCGTCTCCCACACATGTAAAAGATTGAGCACAAAACAGAAACAAAACACTCTGGTTCCGTCACAAAGAAAGGAATGATCACATTAAAGCAATACACAGCGGTAGAGCGACCATCTCTCTTCACCGCTTACTCCCTCTGTACATGCACGCTCACAACACCATGCGTGCATACATACCATAACAACATAAAACAAGAGAAGTTCTCTTAAAGGCACATTGACATCTGTGGCAGGAACATTATTTTAGTGGCAGTTATAAGACGCAGGCAGTGTGCTGCCAAAACCACTGCATAGCCGCTCTTTAGTGTAACGTTAGAGACATGTTGATTTTATCAGATGATGTCGCGATTATAAATGAGAGTGACTCCTGGTTAACATGTATTAATGGGTCGTGTTTAGTCACTATTTAGTGTGAAATGTTTCTACAATATTCGCTCATCATGACACTAAAATATGGCATTGTAAGTCTATCTACTGCAGTTTTTCCTCTCTCACGCCTGTTTCACACGAGCGGCGCAGAAGCGGTGCATAAATACGGAGAAGGAGCAGCGCGCGCCCATTGTGTTTTCATACCGGCAGCGTTTGTCATGCGCAGCTGAACCGCGGCTTGTACTTCTGCAATAAAGACGAGTATCATAATTTCTGTCATATTTTCGAGCGTTCTCCTCTGAATACTGTGTGCCATGTGCTTTGATGTATGATATGGCAGCAAACTCTGTGATGCGACCATGTCCCCCTCCCCTCTGTCCCACACATGTAAATAACATATTATATATAGGTTTACACGATAAACTTGAGCCAAGTTTTCAAGTTGTGTATACGAAAATATTGTCAACCCTGTCAGGAAAAATTATGTCTAACCCGTGTCACATTTTGTATGAGGAATTTTCATTTTTGCAATCTAACAGAAGTTGCATATGCTAGATTGAATAGGTTATGTTACGTAAATCTTTTGTGTATCAGTCTGTAGAATTAATAAATCAGAATTGGGGGTTCAAATAGGTCTCTGGAAAATAGAAAGGACTCACTATTCTAATGCACTGTAGCCGTGTATTTATGCATGTACTGTTGTTTTTTGTATTAAGGTGCGTCTATTTTATTGTCTGTTTAATAATTATCGATTGATGTGAGACGCACGCTGTGAGATCCAAGACCAATTTTGGAAAGAATTCCAACTAAAAAATGTAATTGGATTGAATAATTGATTAAACAAATGTTGTTAAAGCTATCAAATAGCGCTCTAGTTTTAGTTAATTTAAATATCTTTTTGAAGTTTGGGCAAAAATCTGGTGGAACCAAATCAGACTTCATAAGTCAGGTAACTAAATTTTTTTTTTAATAAATTGTAATAAAAAAATCAGATCGGCAAAGCAAATTTATGTCGCTATTCCTCACATATAAGTTGCCATCGAAACGACATCCCCCTACACAGCATACATATTAACATAATAGTTCTAAACATTAACTTAATTAATAGTCATTATTACACATAATTAGTCTCAACTCACAGATCACTAGCCTATATGTAATTATATGCTCATTATATGCTTCTGTTTCATCCGTTTCCCATTTACTCATTCTGTTTGGACCATTGAATCGCAACATATCCAGGTCCGCTTCACTATTGTGCACATGCGTCACGTCTGTAATATCGTAAATTATGCTTGTGTTTTGACATTAGCATCTGTATTTTGTCAAATTGCTAATAGAAGGCACTATTTAAATAAAATTATTATTAATTTTTTTACGCGATATGGCATGCAGGTATCTATTGCATCAGCAAATGCATATCACATGGCATCATTGCATTGGCCGTTCATTAAAAAGAATGATTTAAAACCCTTTAGCCATCCTCCTGATCTCTGTGCTTGCATACTGATGGCAGCAGGAGTGAGGGGCTTATGGGTGTCAGTCTGTAATGCTGAAGCCTTACTGCTGAAGTGTGACGGGATATGTGAGTAGCACAGGTAAAGAGAGGCTGGTATCCAGCCATGCCTTTAGCTGTCCTTCTCTACTTCCCCCTTCCTACACATATCTGTGGCTGACAGGTGCCGCCATGGCTCACATCCATCAGTGGCTGGTTTACCTCAGAGCCATATTGCAGGTACACTGTAAACTGTAAATACATTTCTATAAATGTATATTCCTGGCCGTTGAAAAAAAAAATTTAGTTTTCTGTTTTCTGCATATATACTGCTCTAGCTTCTGTACTTAATCTTGTAACCTTTTAATATTCTGTTGTATCTTAGGGTGCTTTCACACCTGCCTCATTTAGTTCGGTTGAATCACACTAGAGTTCGTTTTCCCTCTTGGTGCGGTTCGTTTGGGCAGGTGAGAATGCAGCAATCGCACTCGGGTGCGCACCAAAAGCGGACCAAACACGCGTACCGAGACATCCTTGAAGAGGTGGTCTCGGTACGCTTTCAAACAAACCCCGGAGCGGTTCGTTTGTGGAGAGAACACGATATGACCTCATACAGACCCAACTGCAAAAAGAACTGAGCCTTTTTGGACTTAACCAGCTGCCGTAGTCAGCTGCACTGTGCATTATAGGATGAAGAAGTGTTTGTTGACAGTTTGCAGTTTAGCAGGGCAGGTCGCGGACAAACTTGGGGTTGTGAGGAGGTGCGGAGAATCCACCCGCACAGTTGTCTCTCTATAATAGCAGTGTGCTGTTTGCTGCATTTTACTCCTGTCTTTGTTTACTTCCGGGAGCACCGTTGGAATTTTCCCGCACATTCTTTCTGACCAATCGAAAAGCAGTTTAGGGAATGCGTTCAAAGACACATCTAGCCAACAAGTGAAGCGGATGTTGTCATGTCACTGCATTTTGGTTCGTTTCAGCTGGTTCAGACCAGAGCAAACATTGTGGTGTGAAAAGGAACCAAAACGGCTAAAAATAGCTACAATGTATATTTTTTGCCTTTGGTCCGGACCAAAGCAAGTGAACTATCGGACTTTCCTGGTGTGAATACACCCTTAATTATGCTTTTTCAATTGTGTGCTGCTTGTTGGTAGATTTGGCTGCTCGGCTTTTGTTCTCAGTTTAATTTTATTGTTTTATACTATTAAAGGGCTACTCCACCCCAAAATTATGATTTCTGTTATTTTTCACTTACCCCCATGTCGTTCCAAACCCGTAAAAGCTTTGTTCGTCTTCGTAACACATTTTAAGATATTTTGGATGAGAACCGGGGGGCTTGTGACTGTCCCATTGACTGCAAAGTAAATTACACTGTCAAGGTCCAGAAAAGTATGAAAAGCATCGCCAGGATACTCCATCTGCCATCAGTGGTTCAATCGGAATTTCTAATCATAGCCAGTTGGATGGTTGCATTCAGTTCAGTCACGCATGTCAAATTATATTATTTTAATGCAAATCCCACATTTGTAAGTTTGTAAACTTCAGACATCCCATTTTGCGATTGGAAATGAATGACCTTCTGTTTTGTCATCTGTTTAAAGCAGTGAAAAAGCGATGGTTAAAACAGTTGTTTCTACGTGTAACCCAGTACAAACAACAGGGCTCTGCTGAATTCAGAAAATGATACATTGAGCTCACAGTAAAATTCTGAATATAGTAGTATAATGTTAGAAATTACTGTAAATTGATCTTGGCTAGTTTTATAATCTCAGCATACTGTACTTGATATGAGTATGGTTTTGGTATTTCAGGAACATGTTGTTTGTTGATTTACAGAGTCCCAGAAAATGCCCCCCCCCCCCAAAAAAAAAAAAATCTATGAGGTAGCTAGGGGTTATCAGGAGCCCTCTGGGGCTTAACACACAGGACAGGACACCTCACAGGGCTAGACAAACCGGACAGGACAGGACAGCCCACAGGAACAAGAAGCCCTTTTGGGCTAGGCTTGGAAGCTGAGGCTTCTTCTGGCCATGACAAGGAGTCAGGGGCCCTCGCAGGGTCCCTCAGCAACCGCTTCAACTTCCGCGACAAGGAGGCAGGCGGCTGGGAATCCACAACAAGAGGAGCCGCCTGCCCCAGACAAGTCTCCGTGGAAAAGACTGACATGACAAGATGAATTAAAATGTTCCGGCACTCCTGGCCGTGATGTATGGACTGGATCCACTGGAACTCGCTGGCGGCCGGCAATCTTGAGACTAGGGTGAGCCGCGGACAGTGGCGGCGATCTCCCGCGAACAGAGGGCTTGGGTGAGCCGTGGACAGCTGCGTCGATCTCCTGCAAATGGTTTATTTTAAAACTGAAAGCAGTTCTTTAAAATTGTAGTACAATTTCACAATATTTCACTGTTCTTACTGTTATTTTGATCAAATGAATGTAGCCTCGGTGGGCATAAGGGACACAAAACTATTTGATTATTTTTGTATTATTCTATTTCATCCTCACTACCACCAGTTGTTTCTACATTTTATTTTTTGAATATGCACATTTTGATGAAAAATAAATATGTGCTACTAACAGACAGTTTTGTTTTTGCTTTATTCTTCTATATTGTTTTAAGTTTAGACGGTAGCAGACATATCATATTAATATATGAAGGTTGAGTGTTTACCTCTTTACCATTGTCTCTTTTATCATTCTATTAAAATACATAATCCATTTAAAAGCGAACTGTTTAAGGAAATGTTACAGTTTCCTATTTTTTATATTTTTGACTTATGTTTTGATTGTTAGGGGACGATATTAAAATGTAATTTCTGTTACTATAATTTTGTATAGTAGACAACTTATAAGTGAAATGTGGATATTTGCAGAAATGTCAGCATTATGAGCAAAGCTTGTAATGTAAAATCAAACTGTGAGACTTTTACCTTTCTCAAAATGTTAATATAATATCATTAATTAGATTAAATGTAGTTATTTGATCAAAAAAAATTTTTAATCATGCAATTTAGAATACTTAAATCGTTTAAATGTGCTCTAAGTGATTCCCCGGCCCCTTTTTTTGATGTGGTGACAGTCAGAAAATACCTCTATTACCTAACAGATATCACTGGATATGGAGACCTGAAATATCACACCTGTCTCTGTGACAGCTCTAGGCTCTTTAAACAGAAAAAAGTGCAGGTCAAAATATCAGATTTTGAGGCACTTTCTACCTGTTAGTTATTTTGTGTTTGCCCATATAAGAAGCAGGATTGTGAGAGTGTGGTAGCTAAAGCAGATCATTCGAGTTTAACGCCACATGCAGTTTCATAAGCACTTGCATTAGTTTGTCATGCGAGAACACTGGATTTTGACAACACAGAGGGGACGTACAGCTTCTCTCCCTCCGTCTGTCAACAGAAAGGCTGGGTTTCAGAAAAAGTGACTAAATCTGGTAGAAGTGAAACGAAAAAGGCCACCGGTTACACAGAACGACCCTTATATTGCAATTATTATCTTTCCCATAATGACTGTCTTCGGGGGTGAGTTGAGATCACTGGTTTTCTATCATTGCCCTTCAAGTTCAACCCGGCATGTTTTTAAAGCACTTGCGGGTTTAAATTCAGTTTGGCGAGACAGGTCAGTTATAATTACGGTAGCGGAATTGGAATTGGCATTTCAATTTTGATGTAGCATTGATGAAATCAGCTCTGCCCTTACGAGAGCAGGCTGCTCTCTCCGTGGAGGTTATTATGGGTGATATGTTTACCTTGCTGGACCAAAAGCTAGTAAAATAAGGCCTCTCTAAGAGCTGGTTGAATATTATTGTGCTGCTGTAAGCAAAAAATACAGAATATCCTTTTGAAGTTTTAGAAATATAGTTCTTGTGGTGTTGTTTTCATAGTGCTGTAGTGTATTAAATGTTTCAGTGCCTTTGATTTGAACTGCCTTTTGTGTAATGCTGTTCGAGAGGTTTGATGTTATTTAACATGGATACAGGGAAAAAAAAATCTAATTTTCCTCCGTACGAGGGCTTTGAGGGGGATTGAACTCTATTAACTCTATTAACTCTCCTCTCGTGGTTTATTTTTTCGCCTCTGTTGCAGAGGATTTAACATGAAGGTCCATGATTATGTGTCAACTGCAGCACAATGTCAAAGCTCAAGAAACTGCAAATAGAAGTGTTTGAGATGATAAATACGGACAGTAATCTGTGTGTTGCTGCCTCTATTGGACACACACACACTTAAGTGTACTCATACTTCAAACTACAGCTTTGCCTTAATATATATTGAATTATAATTGAGAGATTGATTCAGGAATATCAGGCAGTAGTTGTGAAGATTATAGGTTAAGTTGAATGTCAAAAAGCATCTGACTAGTTTAGCATCTAAATAAGCTAAGCATTTGTACTATAGCAGTAGTGAGTGTATTCATTTTCTCAAGGTGAAATGGATGGATACAAACTACAATATTCTATTTGCTGTTATAATGAATTGAGCAGTCAGGTAGCTGTCTATTCAATGTTGGCACTGCATCATGCATTCACTACTAAAATCTCTTTGCTATGATCACTTTGCTTGACCTTGGATCAGTTACAATCACAGGAGTTAAATATTATCCTCCTCTTTCTCTCTCTGGTGTTAACCCAGATATACTGAACCTCATCCCCATTGCACACTGCCAATGTACCAAGGCTTTATTCATTTCAGCAGAGATCTGCAGATGCCCCTTCTTGATCCTTGTATTGACCCCTCCAATTGGGCAGTGTCTTTCCCATACTGATTGGCCAGCACCATTCGTTCAGGCAAAGACACAACTTCAACAGATTTCATATTGGGAATAAACTGCAAAAACTAATATCTGTCTGTCTGTTTGTCTGTCTGTCTGTCTGTTTATTTTTTGGTTATGGTATTGGATGCACACAGTAGAATTCAAGTTTCATAAAAGAGAAATTCAAACTGCCTGACTATGCCTTTGAAACTCTGTGTCCTCTGTTATCATCTGCCTGCGGTACCCTGCAGTCCCTCTCAATCACGGCCAAAGCATTAATCTTTTCAACTGAGCAGAATCCTCATATCCAATGATTCTGCCCAAATTACTATATCCTGAAACGCCACACGCTGTCCAACCTTCAAGTGGGTGTCAGATACGATTACAGTATCAGATGTGCATCATCGTGCATGGATAATAACACCTGTAATCCATGAGATGGCCTTTCACTTTCATAACCACAGTAAACAAACAAAAGTAGGCTGCTAAGTAATCCCTTCACTCTTAGCCTCAACTCTCAGCTCTAGCATACAGCATGACCTGATTATAAATGCAGTGAGAACATGCTGAGTGAAAAGAAAACAGAGAGAAAGAAATTATAAAAAAGAGTACAAAGAGTTGAACAGAGCACTCTAGTATGACGTCAACCCAGTTAAGAGTTGTGAATTGTTTACTTATGATGATATAAAGAGTACAGCCTCAGAGGTATCCATTGGATTACTTAATCAATTCTGGTGAAATGCATCAGTCTTTGTTTTTGAACATATATCGTACAAATGATGAAAACAGGGTGATGCATATGCCATTAAAAAAAGAAGAAAGAATAAAAAGCAGAGAAATTACAATCATAGTTACGTATATAGGGGTGAATGTTTAGCTCGTATATGTTTGTACAATCTAATGTCTTGACATTTCACCATCTCAGTATGAATCATTACAACTTCACGACTCAACTTCGTGTTGTGAAGTTGTAAAGTTTTGTACGTTATAGGCTGCAGTATTTTCAGTATTTCTGTAAAAACCTGGACATGATACAATGTTAAAAAAATGATGCTGTAAAATGACCTTGTTTATGTAGAAGAAGTTTTTAAAAATAACACTGATGGACTCAAGAATGAGTACCTTGTGAACAGCCATTAACACATCTATTATCATCTACAAATCTGTCTAGCCTGCAAGTACAGCATTTATGTGTGCTTGCAGTGTAGACAGTATTGTACTAGTGTGGCTGAATTTCATTCAGCGTAATTTGGGTGTCAAATCCCCACCAGCACCATATTTATCCAAACTGTTGCAGCATTCAAATGTATATACAACAACATAAAAAATAATCATATGCCAGTCATATTTATCTTAACTTATCTTCCCTTGTGAAAAATAAGTGTGCTTAGTTGTATTGGACATGCACTTGTGGTGTACTTAAAATCGTATGCTTGTATTAAAAACTGTACCTGCAGAAAATTAAATAATCATGAAATAAAACTCCACTTAATTGTACTTGAATAGAGCAGAGTACACTTTCATGTATATTAACATACTTAAGTAAATTTGAGCTGTTCAGTTCAGAAAATGCAGTCACATTAGATTCAATTCCATACCTGAACAGATTCATATTCTGCTGCCGTGTGAGTAGAGCCATTGTCTCACTACTGGTTGGTTTTGTCATGATGGATACTCCAGCATAACCAACCGGAGAGCGAGGAAAGAGAGAACTAGAAAGGACAGAGAGACATTTAGACAGGCAGGGGTTAGCAGATGAAGTTCAAAGCCAGAGCGGAGTAACAGATGACTCAGTTGGTCACCATGGCAACCCCGTAAAGACCAGTCCCCAATGCAGTTTCAACTGCTTAGGGTTTGGGGTTTAAAGGCCAAGGTATGGTAAACAACAATCAAATGCAAACTCCTCCTAAGAAAACAAAAGGAGCCTAAACAATGAGTACATGCACCTTATTATAGATGGAATGAAGCATTGAAGCAATGAAGCCAGAAGGTGACAACGAGGCTGAACGATAGGAGAATATGTATCTAATTAAAACATGCAAATGGACCACACAAGCAAAACTCGGTGTACCTCCACAGTGGTGCACTGCAGCAGAGATCAATATTAGCAAGAAGGCTACGCTGCAGACCAATTAGAATTGAAATTAAAATGGAGCGGAGAGAAGCAGGTTAATACAGAAGCTTGGCTCGCTTCACGGCTGTTACGGGGTGGAAACCTTGAATGGTGGGAGGGGGTCCAAAAGGAACAGACGAACAGCAGTATTAAGGCACAATAAAGTGTAAAAATAACATTAGCTACCCAAGAGCCATTTTTACTTTTCATCTACAAGAAACAAGCTGTAGACAGATGTCGCTGAACGACAGAATAATGTTTTCTGTGGAGTTGAGTTGTGTTTTTTTCTGTGGTCGTATCATCACATGTTATGAGTGCCGTTACACGCTGATGCACTTTGTGAAGTATTGTTGCTGACCAGGGCTCCTCAGTTGTGTTGACGGTATAATGTCTATCTGCTACTCCACTTTTTCCCGAGTGGGCATAACTTTAGATTTGTGCTGAAGTGGACGAGGCTTTGAAGGGTCAATTCTTCTGCTTGATTAGTCTTCCATCACTCGTTCAATCTGCCTGTGTCTGGCTGCCTCATGTTGCATTGAATCCAATAGATTCAGTGCAGGGGTATATCCATCTTATGTATCTTATATATTTACTTACTCTTATGCCATTGCAAACCAGTGTGACTTTTTTCTTCTGTACAACATAGAAGATATTTTGAAAAATGTCTCTGATTTTATTTATTTTTTTGGCAGTACTGTTAAAGTAAATATGGTCTAGTGAGTTGTTTTGGACCCCCATTGCATTTCATCATATTGACTTAAAAAAAATATTGTAAACTGCTTGCTTTAAAGCATTCTGTTGTATTTTACTCTTCTTTCTGACCCTTAATCGAAGAACGAAAAAGAACACCGTGAGCATATCGGGGGCTTTCAAAATGATAGTTTACCCCAAAATTAAAATTCTATCATTGATTGCTCACCCTCATGCCGTTCAAAACACAAATTAAGATATTTTTGGTGAAATCCAATAGCTTTCTGACTCTGCATAGACAGCAATGTAACTGAAATGTTCCCAGGCCCAACAGATTTTTAACTACCGTTAAAATTGTCCATGTGACATCAGTGATTCAACTGTAATTTTATGAAGCTCAAGCTACAAGAATACCTTTTTTTGTGCAAAAAAACTAAAAAACCCTCCATTAAAAAACAACTTTAATCAACAATTCTTCTCTTCTGCATCACTGTCCATCACCATTTACAAGAGAACCATGACGCAAAAATAAAAAAGTATTGTGAGTAATTATCATATATGAATCCTGTTGTTTAAGCAACTAAATATCCTTAACTTAGCTTAGTTAGCGTAGCTATCCTTTTATAATACAGTATATTTTATGAAATATATTGCATCACATTCAGTTATTACATATTATTTGAGCTATGTCCTTTTCCTCTAGGATAGAATGCAAATGGAGTGGCATCAGTCGGGGGGTAATAACGGCATTACTGCTAATTGCATTGTTTCCAGAAATACACATATGGCAGAACATCAGCTGAAACAACACTTCCGTCACCAGTCAGGAGCTCAGAGGAATTGATATGTCTGTATTCTCCAGCACTGAGACACATGTTAACCCCTCAGCCTTCTGCACTAGAATCCATTTCCAGATGAATGAGACCGGATATTGAACTGTCAATCAAATGGTCTCAAATCAGTCATTCAGGACAGAAACATTCAAGTTTCATCATTACGGATGTCTCTTCTACTTTTGGCTAAAGACCAAAAGATATGTTTGACGTAAAGAAATGGTGACTTTTAGGAGAACTGTGTAAATTCTGCATCGCCAAACAAATCATTCCAGTCCAAACTCATTCAGTTGGTCAATGTTGCTGTATCACATTACACTTCAGTAAAAGCAAATAGCAAATGGTGTATACTACCACCATTCAAAAGTTTGAGGTCAGTAAGCTTTTTTTTATTATTATAATTTAAAATAACTTTTTTCTATTGTAATACATTTCAAAATGTAATGTATTCCTGTGATGGCAAAGCAAAATTTTCTGCAGCCATTACTTTAGTCTTCAGTGTCACATGACCCTTCAGAAATCATTCTAATAGGCCAATGCTATTTCACAACCAATTTGTATGTATTTTACGAGGTGGCTAATTTGTACGAATTTATACGACCTCACTTGTACGATTTTGTACGATTTGTCTAAACCCCAGTGACGGGTAGGTTTAGGGGCGGGTTAGGTGTAGGTCATTCGTACAAATTCATACGAATTGGCAACTCGTTAAAAACGTACTATTTAGCAAAAATCTTATAAATTTGTACGAGTGAGGACGTACGAATTAGCCACCTCATAAAATATGTACGAAGTGCCGTGAGATCGGGCTGAATAGGCTGATTTGGTGCTCAAGAGACATTTTTTATGTAACATGAATGTTTTTACTGTCACTTTTGATTCATTTAATGAATCTTTATATTTGGCGATTTAGCGTTAAATATAAGCATTATATCTTTCAAAAAGTCTTATTGACCCCAAACTTTTGAACAGTAGTTTATGTATTGAGTGTGAACTCACAAACCAGTTATTTGTATTAATAAGTATTTCAGCACAAAAACCGACAACTTATTCAGTAAGTACCCACAATACAGTTTAACCACATGCTAAATGTATTAAAATTGTGCTTATGTATTTACAGTATGAGCATTTAATTATTTAAATTAAGTCATTCTTTTTAGTATGAACACACCTCTTATATGTAAATTAGGGTTATTATAGATTGCACCTTATTCCCATAACTCAGCGGCATTTGCCTGATGCAATTAACGCCACATTATTACTGTCTGCGGAAAGCAAGCCATAAATGGAAATTCATGTAAAATAAATGTTTATGTACATTTTCCATCGACCATGAAGAAGCCAGATGCGTGGTGTTCACAAGCCATTAGAATTGATGTTAGATTTAAAATTTACTAAACCACAACAAATGATAAACATAGATGAACTGTTCTGTATGTAAAAGGCCCCTTTCAGTTTAATGCATAGGAAATGATCAGTTACTGTAGCTATTGTTTCCGAAGTTCGAGCAGCTTTTGTTTGGCATTGAGATAATCATTGGAGGTTGTTTGCAGTTTTCACTGCAGGGGTCTTTGCTCTAAGTCAGACTGTAGCAACAGTAAAATCATTATATTTCTGCACCTATTTTATACATTTGTGATCCAATGTTCTGGAGCCACAACGTTTGTGTTTTGTTTTATGCTACCGTCTTTTGCCATATAAAACCAATGCAGTTTATTAAATGTACGATTGATGAAATGAGATGCGGTACATCAGCTTTGTTGATTAATAGAATAGATGCAGAAATTTTATTAACAATAGGACATTAATGAGCAGCATACTTGAATAGCTGAAAATTAGATGAAGTATACGGTGCTATTCATTTGGCCTTTTGAAGCCAGCAAGCATATGGAATAGAAAGAGACAGAGTGTGGGGTTAAGAAATATTATGCTTGACAGCTTTGTTTTGGTGGGATTTATGGGTAATTCTTTGTGAATTTAAATGCTTTATAAACCATTAAGCCTTTTCAAAATGCACAAAGACACGAGCGTCTGGTAATGGATACTTTCACTACATTTAATGAAACCTTAATATATTCTAACACTTCTGTGTTTTGTATGCTTTCATTTTGTGGTAGTTATTGTTTATACAGACGGTGAAGAGAAAATTAACTCATTGGACTTTCACTAAGCGCTTTATGTTAGTGGGCGTGTGCAGTAACAGCAGATTATTTTTTTGGTGTGTGTGAAGATATACTTAATTGAATAGCCATTAGGAGAGAGATCTCATTAGTGTGAGTATAGTTTATTCAATAGAGAGCAGGGCATTGCATACCTTTTACACTTTAATTACCACCAGTTACTGCTTGAAATGCTTACAAGAGATGCAAAACTCAAACACACATGAAAATACATTATTTAAGAAGTGTTGAACAAGCCTGCAGTGGCTTTATTGTTTAATATCATTTTAATTGGGGATTAATGATTTCTAACGATTAAATAATCTTATTTGTGTTCTTTGTTACATATGAGCTTAATTGGGTTTGCAGTTATAACAGTATTATTTTTAAGTAAACGGATACACATATTGGTGGCAACGCTTGTCCAAGTGCACAGGGGCCAGGGATTCAGCCATTTCTAGAGCTTATTGTCAGAATCATTCCAGAGAAACATTTGTTCTCTATACATTCCCAGAATACACCATAAAAACTGTGAGCATCAGCTGCTGGCTTTTGACTTGCCAGAAATGTTGTCATGTCTTCATAAGTCATCAGAAGATGAGCAGAAGTGTAAATATGTGGAGACAAAGCCTTTTAAAATATGTTTTGTTTGTAGTTTTTGCTTTATCCCAGATATGCATAAAAGAGAAGAACTTAAGCAATTAGTGTTGATAGAAAAAGACTAAAACAATGTTCTGCTTTGCTTCATAAATTTTTTTCGATGTCTGAATACCATTATTTATGTGCAGAATCTGTTCTGCTTTAAAAAATCACTTTCATAATAATGGTGGTATTTTTAACAGTTAAGATGCATTATACAGCGATTCTGTTGATAAGTGCCAGCTGTATTTTAATGCATGAACTCGTAATTGTGCCCAAATTCATATTTATATAAGACATGAATGACATACACTCACTGGCCACTTTATTAGGTACACCTTGCTAGTACCGGGTTGGACCCCCTTTTGCCTTCAGAACTGCCTTAATTCTTTGTGGCATAGATTCAACAAGGTGTTGGAAACATTCCTCAGAGATTTTGGTTCATATTGACATGATAGCATCACGCAGTTGCTGCAGATTTGTCGGCTGCACATCCATGATGCGAATCTCCCGTTCCACCACATCCAAAGGTGCTCTATTGGATTGAGATCTGGTGACTGTGGAGGCCATTTGAGTATGGTTAAGTGAACTCATTGTCATGTTCAAGAAACCAGTCTGAGATGATTTGAGCTTTGTGACATGGTGCATTATCCTGCTGAAAGTAGCCATCAGAAGATGGGTACACTGTAATCATAAAGGGATGGACATGGTCAGCAACAATACTCAGGTAGGCTGTGGCGTTTAAACGATGCTCAATTGGTACTAAGGGGCCCAAAATTTGCCAAGAAAATATCCCCCATCACTTTCATAATAATGGTGGTATTTTTAACAGTTAAGATGCATTATACAGCGATTCTGTTGACACCACCAGCAGCAGCCTGAACCGTTGAGACAAGGCAGGATGGATCCATGCTTTCATGTTCTTTACGCCAAATTCTGACCCTACTATCTGAATGTCGCAGCAGAAATCGAGACTCATCAGACCAGGCAACGTTTTTCCAATCTTCTATTGTCCAATTTTGGTGAGCCTGTGCGAATTGTAGCCTCCGTTTCCTGTTCTTAGCTGACAGGAGCGGCACCCGGTGTGGTCTTCTGCTGCTGTAGCCCATCTGCTTCAGGGTTCGACGTGTTGTGCGTTCAGAGATGGTATTCTGCATACCTTGGTTGTAACAAGTGGTTATTTGAGTTACTGTTGCCTTTTTATCATCTCTAACCAGTCTGCCCATTCTCCTCTGATCTCTGACATCAATAAGGCATTTTCGTCCACACCACTGCCGCTCACTGGATATTTTCTCTTTTTCGGACCATTCTCTGTAAACCCTAGAGATGGTTGTGCATGAAAATCCCAGTAGATCAACAGTTTTTGAAATACTCAGACCAGCCCGTCTGGTACCAACAACAATTCCACGTTCAAATTCACTTAAATCCCCTTTCTTCCCCATTCTGATGCTCGGTTTGAACTTCAGCCTCTCCATCTTTACCACATGCACTAAAATTTCCTCTGAGTTTTAAAAAGATGGCCAAAAGTGCGTTGACTGTGGACTTCAGAAAATGTCACAGAGCGTGGACCAACACCAGCAGATGACATGGCTCCAGCAGCCCAAATCATCACTGACTGTGGAAACTTCACAAGTTTTTGAATCGGCTTTGCTTGACTTTTTCAAGCAACATGGATTCTGTTTTGCCTTTTTCTCCATTCTTCCTCCAGACTCTGGGTCCTTGATTTAAATGCTTGAACAGCAATCTTGAAAAATGCACCCCTTTCAAAGTGGCTTGTGACTAGCCCTTTTCCTGAAGATGTCTGAGCATGGTGAATTATCTCTTGATGTACTGACTTCCAATCAGCTTCAGTTCACTCCTTATTGTGGTTTCAAGGAACAAGAGATCCCAGAATTATACTCTATGGATGGTCATTTATATAATCTCAAATGTAAATTTCAATATTTGAATCGGCTTTGCTTGACAGTATTCTTAAGCTTGCGGTCATCCCTGTTGCTCAGGGTAGATTGCACATTGCGTTCCTACCAGAGCAAAAGATTTCGTGGGTTCAATTCCCAGGGAACACACATACTGACAATAAATGTATAACCTTATACTATGGAGCTGTTGAATGCTTGAATCTGATTGGTTGATGAACGTTCTGAGGTTTGCAATTACTTTCAGGGAAACGCACGTCGAACGTAGTTCCAGGCAGCTCTCGACCGCATTACAATTCCATATCACTTCGCCAAATGATTTCAAAATGTCTTACATCAGCAATACAACCAAAACCAACAAGACACTGGCCAAATACATAAATATAGTAAGCAATGGGATAAAAACGACAGATAGTAAAAAAATTGGCCACAAATTAATTTTATCATGTACGTAAAGCGCATACTCTATTTCTCCCGCTCTCTCTCCCTTACAGACACACACAGTTTACACACATGAAAACATACACACTAATGTTGTTAGCGCTGCTCTGACGACTTTGTCAGTAACGTAAATAGTTTAGCAACTTCAAAGTACAAGACATTTCTCACAAGTGAAGCGAGGCAAGCCTTGTTCATGAGGAAAATTAACTTAAAGTTTCACTAGTAGGGATGCTGCTGCCGAACACCAATGAGAGACCGACTCAGAGAGGTAACTTAGGCTAATTCACGCACGCTCAATCTCTCCCTTTCTCTCCGTCTCTCTTCTCTCTCTCATAACTTAGTTATTAGCTGCATTTGAATTAGAATTTTTTATTTGTCACATACACAACTATACAGAGTGAAATGTGAAATTTGTGCTCTGCATTTAACCCATCCAAGTACACACACACCTGGCGCAGTGGGCAGCCAACACTGCGGCGCCCGGGGAGCAGTTGGGGGTTCAGTGCCTTGCTCAAGGGTCTCACCTCAGTCATGGACAATTCCTGCCGGAGCCGAGATTCGAAACCACAACCTCAGGTTACAAGTCTGATGCTCTATCCATTAGAGCCACGACTGCCCATTGTCTGTTATAAACGGCTCAAGCCTCCGTTACTAGGTTTAAAATTACGTTTTGGAATTAGCAACGGAGGCAATGGATGAGATGCGGAAGAAATAATCCTTCTCACAATAGCGATTTAAGTACAAAAACCGGACAAATCCCTTGAAATATATCATCTGATCGATGTGTTGAGGTGTGGCATGATTAATGATTAATTTTGCACCTCTAATGTAAACATTGCAAAATATAGTTTTCTCCGCTTCGTGTCGTGGCCGCATCACCACCTTGGGTGTGCATTGTTTTTCTAATAATTCAATGGCCCGTCGTCAATTATTCCTTGCTTAATGCACTGTAAGTCGCTTGGATAAAACGTGTCTGCTAAATGCATAAATGTAAGCTCTAATCATCAACATTAAAACAAAAAAAACATTTGAAGTGTTTAACTTCATGTAATGAATCTAAAATATATGAACGTTTCACTTTTTGAAAAAAGTTATAAGAAAAAATTACTTTTTCACCATATTCAATTTTTTTTAGATGTACCTGTATGTCAAATGTCAGACATATTAAATGATCCTACTGAGGATTTTCCTCTAGTATCGGACCAGTAATAATGGCCCTATAGCTGCACCAAAGAGTTCTTGCTTACTGTAGCTTGTAGTGTGACATTTTGTGTTCCTGCAGGACTATATGTGTAGGTTTGTGTGTTAGAATGTGTTCATGTGCTTGTTTTGATTGTGTGTGGCATTACTAGATTTTGCACCCCCATTGTCCAATTAAAGTGGAAGCATCAGTGAGTTTAGCTGAAGGAAGGGGGGTGGGGCTGCTTCAGTCCGGCCTTATTACCTCAGAGCTTTGCAAGCATGCATCCCCCAGGGGGCCTGTCTCTCCCAGCATCCCACCGACACCATGGCTTCATTAACTCCTATCCATATTGCGCCGTCTTGCCAAACATCCTGAAACAACTGGATAATTCTGTACCTCCTCAGCAAAATGGACATAATTTAAATGTCGAGGAAGAGAAAAACAATAGCCATTCATTAGACCAGCAATTTTACAGCAGTTTTGAGCTTAACTGTGCCGATCAAGTTTTAAAGAAAGAAGTTGTTTTGTCTTTGATGTTAGTTACCATAGCTTGAAATATACTGTAACTTCGAGGCTCCCATCTGATGAATTGATGCATTTATTGTGCAAAAGTTTGGGGTCTGTTAGATCATAGGGACCAATTATCATTAGGAATGTGACGAGAACGTGACGATATCCTCGCAAAATATCTTACAATATTTACATTAGAGCTGCACAATTAATCATTAAATATTGCGCTTGCGATCTTGATTCAAGCACCCACGCTATCTTATTCCTGAATGACAACGATTCAGCTATGTCTATTAAGACTGTTTCACATCGCGAGTGTCAGTGGAGCGTGAGAAGTACATTTTGTAGCTGCCCACAAGGGCGGACTGGGGCCAAAAAGTGGCCTTGGACTTTTTGGCACAGAGCGGCCCACCAAACCCGGTCCACAACACATCGCACCACACCATAAATGAGTGGCATATTCTTGACATTATAATTGTCATTATAATATGTATTTTCTGGTGTATATGGCAAATAGTAAATAATTGTAAATAATTTTTACGAGGGAGAGTTTAATATCACTAAAGTTCAATACCAATATTATCAGTCCATATGACACAATGCTCTGGTACGTCTAGATTCTAGAAGACTTGAATAGTGCAGAATGCGGACTGTTTTTATGGTGCTTTTCTATTAGTCATATACAGTATTTGTCCTTTTGCAGGAGTTTGACATCTATCATTTTAAGGAATATAGCTTCAATTGTGGAAAAAAGTATACAAATTATTTTGATAATGCGTTCTGTGCGTTCTACGATGTGGCTTGAACATCTCGTGCAGAGCGCCGTCATCCGATTGGTCCTCGAGCGAATTTCGCCGCCTTTGTGGAGTGGAGTGTTCCACTCCCGACACAGTGCCCAGTCCACTATCTCTCCGTTGCACGGCGCGTATGCCTGAGCCCCCACGTTGACGGAGAGCCAAGAGCCCACGCGACCGATGAGCCATCGCCGCTCGGAGCTACAGAGCCATGGAGCGCCACGGAGCCGGAGCTGCTTATGACGTCAGTCAAGGTGCGTGAGCCGGCAACAACGCCCGTCTCGAGGGAGAGAGTGGACAGTGTGAGCGCGGAGAGGAGCCCCGCCCCCTGCACCTCGGCTGAGGGGGTAAGCTGAGTATGGCGCGTAGATTGTGCCACAGCAAGGGAGAAAGGGCTCCACTTACCGAGTTCAGCCCACAGAGGGATCCTGTGCTTACACTAGGGTGTGCGATGAGACGATTTTGATTGTGGACGATAAAAATGTCTCCACGATCTGCTTTTGAAGAAATATCGTAGTATCGTGCTACAACGCACATTCTTTCAGTTGCAGTTCTGGGGCCTC